>PCDN01000001.1:2709863-2725118 GCA_002778105.1 Ceratocystiopsis brevicomis
CCGCGACTGCCGCCACGGCCGCCACCGCGGCCCGGGTGGTACTGGTGGTGGTGGTGGTGGTTGTTGTTGTTGTTGTTGTGCGCGTGGCCGCCCGTCGTATCGCCCAGCACCTCCTTGCCGTAGTAGGACGGATACCACGCCCGGAAACAGATGCCGCCCAGGACAACCTTGTCGATGTTGCGGTCCGGCCGCCCAGGGCTTGCCGGCGGTGGGGGTGCTGCCGAAGAAGCAGAGACGGTGGCAGTGGCGGCCGAGGCCGCTGCCCCGCCTCGCCTTGGTTGACGCGGCGGACGCGGCGGACGCGGCGGCGGCTTCTGCGCCGGGTGTTCCGGCGTGGCCGCGGCCAGCAGACGCGGGTCTGGCAGCACAGGCAGTGCGGCCGGTGGAACGCCAACTGTTCCCGTCGGCAACAGAGCGGCCGTGGTGGCCGTGTGCGCTTGGTTTGGCGCGGGCGCCGCTGTGTCGTTGTCGTTGTCGTCGTTGTCGTCGTTGTCGTCGTTGTCGTCGTTGTCGTCGTTGTCGTCGTCGTCGTCGTCCTCCTCCTCCTCCTCCTCCTCCTCCTCCTCCCCCGTCGCATCCGAGGCCCGCCGGCATGGGCGTCCCTCTGAAAGCGCCTTGCCGTCGCGCAGCGTCCGGCGCGTGGCCGTGTCGCGCTGTGCCGCCCGGGCAGGCCCCGCCAACGCGTGGGCGGTGGTGCGCTGCTGCCTGGGCTTTGTTCTCGCCGCGTGGGTTGCTTTGTCGCCGTCTTTGTCGCCGTCAAGCATCCCGAGCTGCTCGAGCTTGGCGCGCGTGGCTCGCTCCGCATCCAGCCGGTCCTGCTCGGCCACCGTCATGCCCTTTGTCCGCCGTCCGCCCCATCCTCGCCCTTTTTTGGTCCGTCGTACTGGCGGCACCGGTGACACAGGGGGCGGTGGCGCCGTGGCGATCTGTCGCGTCGTACGGCGTGTCGACACCAAACGCCCTTGCGGGGTCGCGGCCGCAAGCTCGTCATTGTCGTCGTCGCCGCCGCCGCCGCCGCCACCGCCGCCGCCGCCGCCGCCGTCGCCATGCGGCCGCTTTCGCTTTGGTGGCATCGGAACGAACGTCGCGTCGAGACGCGTCGTGGTTCGGGAGGCAGGGTAGAGAGGTTGACGCCTCTTGTCCTCGTGTTCAACAGCACACACGTCACGACCTTCGATGGTCTGGTTGCGGGAAGCCCACGTCGCTGCTTGTCGTGCGTTGCCGTCGTCGTCGTCGTCGTGCCAGAGAAACGCGTTCTGGGTCTGGTTCGTGGGTTATGCACGTGATCGGGCACGTGACCGTAAATGGCCAATCAAGTCCGATCTTTTGGGGCTTTTTTTCCACCTCGTCTCGTTCATCCACGACGCTCCTCCATCCGTCCTGACGATCTCACTGGGCCTCGCTATGGTCCGACAGCAGACGCAGCAGCGACAATGGCTCCGAGGATCGCCATCGCCCGGGGCGCGGTGCGACAATGGCGACGGCCGCCGGCTCCTCTCCCGCCTGCGCTCCCCCTCCGGTTCGTGTCGGGTGTGGCGGGCGGGATGACGGCGACGAGAGCACAGCCGCAGACGGCACCAGCGCGGCGCAAACCGAACAAGTGGCGGCGGTTTCCCAAGTACCTGGCGGACTCGCCGAACGCGACGCTGGCGCTGCGGCTCAAGAGCCGGACAAAGCCGCTGACGTTTGAGGCGTGGCAGCGGTTTGAGGCGGTGGCGCGCAGCCGGAGTCTGCGGCTGCCGGTGATGGCGCTGCAGATGCTGCTGCGGCAGGACGAGGCGCGGGTGCGGACGAGCCTGTCGCAGAGCCTGTGCAGCGACGCGGAGTGGCAGGCGCGGCTGAACAGCCTGGCGTACAAGGGCATTGGCGAGGCGGACATCCGGCACTGGGTCTGGATTCTGGCGGCGCCGGACGCGGACGAGCGGATTGCGCGGTTTGTGGGGGGGGCGGAGGGCAGTGGCGGCGGCGGCGACCGACCGAAGCCGCTGTTCCTGCTGTTCCAGCTGCTGCGGCGCGACGAGACGTTCCGCAAGGGCAGCTCGCTGGTGGCGCTGTACCACTACATCCTGCGGCACCACGTGCAGAGGCGCGGGGCGAGAGGCGGCGGCGCAGGCGAGCCGCTGCCGCCGTTTGGCGCGGTGCGGCGCACGCTGGACGCCGGGCTCAACATGACGCCAGACATGTTTGCGACGACGCTGCGGCTGCTGGTGCACCACTACCGGCGGCTGTGGCCGTCGGCGCTGCCGGCGGTGGCGCGGCTGGCGAGCGCGTACGTGGAGACGCTGCTGCAGCAGGGGCAGCAGGGGCAGCAGGCACAAGCGCAGGCGTATGCGGACGCGTGCAAGCTGTTCAACCTGGGGCTGACGCTGTTCCAGGGCAAGGCAGCGGTGCAGCCGGTGGCGTCGATGCGGTACAACTGGCGGGCACAAAAGGTGCTGCTGGGGATGTCTGCATCGGCGGAGACACGCCCTCTGCTGATCAACCGCGACGGGTTCCGGGCGATCCGGCGTGTGCTGCTGGCGCTGGGCAAGTCGGCGGACGAGCAGCGGGTGGCGCTGCGGATGGCGCGGACGTGGCCGCCGTACCGGCGGGTGCTGGACGGGCTGGACGAGCAGCGGCAGCCGGCGGACGAGCTGAGCCGCAGCGTGCGGGCGGGGGTGCTGATGCGCGAGGCCGGGTACGGCGAGGCCGAGCACGACCGGGCGCTGAGCGTGCTGGGCGGGGTGCAGACGCCGGGGGCGGCGCCGACGGTGCAGACGCGGTCGCTGAGCCCGCGCACGTGGACGGGGCGGCAGGCCAGCCTCAACGTGTTCTCCACCTGGGCGGTGCGGGTCAAGGCGACGCGCGACGTCAACGAGGCGTGGCACGAGTTCCAGCAGGCGCCGCCGCCGGGGGGGGGAGCGGGGGAGGCGGTGGTCCTCCGGCCCAACGTGCAGGTGTACGCGGAGCTGTTCAAGAAGCTGCTGGCGGCGCCGGTGGACGCGCCGCTGCTGCTGCCGGGGCAGGCGACGGCGACGGCGACAGCGACAGCAGCAGCAGCAGCGGCGGCGGCGGCAGTGCTTCCCGGCGACGGGCGCGAGGTGTTTGCGGTCAACGATGCGACGCTCACGGCGTTTGAGAAGCAGCGGCTGCGGCCGCCCGACGTGGCCGCCGTGTACGCGCAGATGCTGGGCGACGGCTGCCGGCCGGTGGGCGACTGCCTGGTGACGCTGGTGCAGCACGCGCCGTCGGTGGCGGCCGGCCTGCAGTGCCTGCGCGACAGCCCGCTGGACCGGCGGGCGGTGGAGGCGATGCGGGTGCCGGCCGGCCCCGGAGCGCCACCGGCACCACCGCCCGACACGGACACCCTGCGCGGCATCCCCCTGGCCGTGCTCAACGCGTACGTGCACCTGCTGTGCCGCTTCCAGCCCCGGCGCACGGCCGAGCCGGCCCGTCTTGGCAAGCTGCAGCGCACGGCGCTCGTGCACCACGCGATCCACCTGTGCGCGCTGCGGCTGCCGGCGACGCACCCGGCGGGCCGCGCGTACAAGGCGCCGTGGCACACGATTATGCGCACGCTGGCGCGGCCGCGGCTGCTGGTGCGCGCGGAGCTGCATACCGCCGACGCCGACGCCGACGCCGACCAGCAGTACCAGGACACGGAGGCGCTGGTGCTGGCGCTGCGGGTGTTTGGGCGGGTGCAGCAGGCGGCCGGCGTGGACGTGGTGCTATTTGACAGCCTGGCCGAGGCGACACTCAAGGTGCTGCAGTGGGGGGATCCGGCCGAACTGACGACGACCACCACCACCACCACCACCACCACCACGGAAACAAGCCCGGCAGAGGCCCTGCGCCAGGCACACGCGGCCCTGACGGCCGCGTTTGGCGAGATGACGAACCAGGGGAGGGCGGCGGCGGCGGCGGCGGCCCACCACCCGGCGACGCCGCACAGCATCACGGCCGGCAGCCTGGAGGCGTACCTGGCGGTGCTGGGCTACGCGGGCGACCGGGCCGGCCTGGTGGCGGCGCTGCGCTGGGCGCTGTCGGTGTGGGACGACGACGCGGTGCTGGAGGACGCCAAGGACCCGACGCACCGGCAGCACGCGGCCATGGGACGGGTGTTTGCGCTGGTGCGGGCGTTTACCGAGGGCGTGGACGCGGCAGACGCGCCGGACGTGGCAGCGGGTCTCGCCAGCCTGCAGCAGCAGCTGCAGCAGCTGCAGCAGCAACGCGGCTGCACGTGGCGCTGGGCAACGCCGGAGGACGCAGACGCATACGTGCAGTGGCACCGGCAGGCGCACAACGCGGCGTTCTGGGACCGGCTGCGGCCGGCCGTGGACGCGGCCTGAGGTCGGGGACACGGGCGGACACGGCGGACACGGCGGACACGGCCGCCCGGGCCGGGGAGCGGAGGGGAGGGCATCCCGGGAGCAGGGATTTGGGTTTTGGCGTTTTGGCATTCACTGGCATTTACGGGCATTTGTAAGCACATCGAGTGTATTCGGCGTTGGGGGCCAAAAGCAACGGACAAAAACACGATCCAAAACGATCCAACGGTATCCAAAACAAAGCAAAAAAAAACCCCAGTCTCTCTCCAACACGCGGCCCCCCCCCCTCCCCCCCCACTACGTCCACACCTTCTTCGCCACGTGCAGCGGCAGCAGCCGCGTCGTCGTCGTCGTCGTCACCTCCGTCACCGTGTCGTGCACGCTGACGGTCCGGAACACGGTCACCGTCGCCTCGGGCGCGTCGTCGGTCAGGCTCGCCGTCTGGATCCGGCTCTCGCTGGGGATGGGGATGACCAGCAAGGGCATGTCCGACGAGGAGGAGGCGGAGGAGGCGGAGGAGGCGGAGGAGGCGGAGGAGGCGGACGGGGCGGGCAGGAAGCCCAGAGAGCGCGTGAGCGTGGCCAGCGTCGTCGGGGTGGGCGAGGGGGACGACGGCGGCACGGACGATGACGTGGCGGATGTCGTGGACGAAGCGGCGGCTGTGGAAGGCGTGGCGGTGACCTGAATGGTCCTTGTCAGATGCTGTGTCTTGGTGATTGTGATGTCGATGAACTCGGGGGAGGACGACGAGGAGGGCGACGACGACGGCGACGACGGCGACGACGGCAGGGTTGGCAAAGTGGCCGTGGCCGTGGCCGTGGTGTGAGGCGAGGTGGGGGACGCGGACGAAACAGACGAGGCGGTTGAGGAGGTCGAGGAGGTCGAATTGGCCAGGGCCGAACTGCTTCTGCTGTTCGAGCTGGAAAAGGAAGAGCTGGTCAACGAACTGGTACCGGTCGCAGACGAGGGCAGCGGTGTCGGGGCTGAGCTCCGGGTGGCCGTCGTCGCCGTTGTCGCTGCCGTCGCTGTCGTCGCTGTCGTCGCTGTCGTCGCTGTCGTCGCTGTCGTCGCTGTCGTTGCTGTCGTCGCTGTCGTTGCTGTCGTCGCTGTCGTTGCTGTCGTCGCTGTCGTTGCTGTCGTCGCCTTTGTGCCCGAGGCTGCCGTTGTGCTGTTCAGCGCGCTGTGCAGGGAGGTCGTGCTGGTCATCGGTTTCGGCGCGGTAGAAGAAGACGTTCTGTTCGTGATGGGGCGAGCCGTGGACAGCGCGGACGACGACGACGACGACGACGTGGGCACGGGCGTCGACGTCAAGGGTCCAAGAGGAATTAGGATAATGGTGCCGGTATCGGTATCCGACGAGAACGAAGACGAGGAGGAAGCGAACGCCGGCGTCGCCGTCAGGGGCCCAAGAGGAATGAGCGTGATGGTACCGGTATCGGTGTCTGAGGACGTCGGCGTCGGGACGGCGGCAGGCGGTGGAGCGGTCGTGGGTGCGGCAGACGGCTCGAGCGTCGAGTGCAGGACAGAGGCGGGCAGCGAGGAGAAGAGGTCAGAAAAGGACGACGAGCCCGGGACGACGACGGTGACGTTGGGGAAGGCGGCAGCCGAGCGGCGGTCAAAGAACCGGGACCGGAGAGGACCGGCGTGGACGGCCGCGGCGGCGAGGAGGAGGAGATGGAACGAGGAGAACATGGCGGGTGATGAGGAGGAGGAAGCCAGAGACGATGCGTCGAGACGGAGAGAAGGGACTGAATTTAAGTAAACGAGACAGTCGGCTGTCGAGACGTTTTTTTTTAAAAAAAGGAAACAGTCAAGGAGGTCAAAGAGAGAGACAAAGGCAGACCGGCTGCGGTGGGTGTGAAGGCATGAAAGAAAGAAGCAAGAGGGAATGAAAGAGAAGGAAAAAGAGATGAAAAAAGGAAAGATGAAAAAGAAAAAGAAAAAGGAAAGTATTGAGCTCTGGAAACAAAGAATAAGTGACTCAAGGAGGGAAACAAGAGACAAAGTACCGAGCATGTGAACAGAGACAGAGAGAGAAGAACAAGACAGAATTCAGATGAGCGAGAGTGAGGTGTCGTCGTGACAAGGTGGTGATCTAGGGGTGTGGAACGAATGACTGGGGGGGGAGAAAAAAAAATAAACGAGAATAACGAGAGGTTCTGGAGCGCTGCACGCAGAAAGCAGATGGAGGGAGGTCTCTTTTAAGAGAGATTCGGGGGATCGGAGGGTGTGCATGAGAACAAAGGATAAAAATAAACGACAGGGGAGAAAGAGAAGAGAAGAGAAAAGAAGAAAGAAGAAACAAAAAAGATTGATCTAGACCCGAGGACGAGGACGACAGGCCACATGGCCGCCGCGGATGCCATCCGCCAGCTCTATTTACAGAGAGCATCCGAAGAAGAGAGGCCGTGTTGAGGGCCATGCATGGCCAGGCCAGCGTCGGGACGTCTGGTCTCCTCTCACGAGCCTTGTTAGCCGCGGGGCGCCGGGAACGCGGCTGGGAACGCGGCTGGGCAGGTAGGTTGGGCGCCCGGGCTGCTGAACAGTCCGTGGGACAAAGCGACAGCACCTACGGGGGACACGAGAAAACAAAAAGCCAAAGTCGAAAAAGAAGAGAAAAAACGACTGGCAACGGCCAGCGCGGTCTCTCGGGCGAAACACCTTCCAGGCCCGGCAGACGCTCTCTACCCTACCAATCCGTGCACGGGACAAAAGAAAGCCAACGAAAAAAGACGGACAAAGCTCAGCAGAGACACACAAGAAAGAGCAAAAAGAAAACACACAAGCTGCCAGGGGCTGCAAACGGCGGCTGGCGCGCACGCGGCGCTCTGATTGGCCGGGCCCGTCTTCCGCGTCGCACGGCTGGCGGCTCGCAGCCAATCGAGCGGGCGGCGTCTGTTGTGGGCATGTCTGGGCAAAGCAGCGCGACAGTCCATACGAAAGGCGAGGCGACGGACAGCGCGACGAAAGACCAAAACGACAAAAAGACGAAAAAGGCCAAAAAAAGGAAGAGGAAGTCGTATGCAACTACCGGCAATTCCGCCTATATGCATACACGCTTAGTCCAACACGACCACCTCCCGCTCGACGACCACTACGGCCTGCTGCTCAACCACGGCGCCGTCGCTCGCGCGGCGGGCCCGCTTGCTGAGGGCGAGCATTCCGACGGCCTCGCCGGACGATGAGGGGGGCCGTTTGGTGGTGGTGGCTGCAGGTGTCTGCGGCGGCGGCGGCGGCGGCGATGGTGGTTTTCCCGGTCGTGTCGGGGAGGTATGGGTCGTTTGCGTTGTTGTGCGCAGGAGGGCGGTCAGGGTGGTGGTGACGGTGGTGGTGGTGGTGGTGGTGGTGGTGGTGATGGTCTCTGTCCGGGGCGTGGTCTCGGTGGGCGGTTCTGGACTGGCCGTCCGGGACGAGGGGGTCGAGAGGATGGGGACGTCTGAGGGGACGGGGATGGCGGTCGGCACGGCCGAGGGCACGGCAGGCAGCACGGCAGCCGGCGCACAGCCCTCCCAGTCGTCGGACAGGCTGCCGAGCCAGGCCTCGCGCAGGGCCAGCCCCAGGGCCAGGGCCATGGGCCGGGCGACGGCGTTGCCGACCTGTTTCCAGGGGTCGCTCTGCAGGGCGTGCAGCAGCAGCTCGTGGTCGGGCAGGCCCTGGGCGCGGCGGACCTCGAGGATGGACAGCGGGCGCAGGTCCTGCCAGTGGAGGTCGCCGGCGGAGCGGGCGTCGGCGACCTGGCAGGCGGTGCGCACGGTCTGGAACAGGCGGCCGGGGTGGACGCGGGAGTAGGCGCGGGAGTTGGGCAGGGCGAGCTGGGCGGGGCTGAAGTGGTCGGCGTGGGCGGCGCGCCAGCGGGGGTTGCGGGCGGCGCGGGCGAGGCCCATGCCGCGGGGGCGGGTCGGGATGGTGACGATCTGGCGGCGCAGGCGGTCGGAGACGTCGATGGCGAGCCGGTGGTCGGGCTGGCGGACGCAGATGCCGACGAGGCCGTCGGCGAGGCCGAGGGCGGCGAGGTCGGCGTTGGCGGCGCCGGCGGAGACAAAGGGGAAGGGCGGGGGGCCGCCAGCATGGTCGTCGTCGGCGCCGTGGTCGTCGTCACCGTCGTCACCGTCGTCACCGTCGTCACCGTCGTCACCGTCGCCACTGTTATCCGCAGGGTCGCCGGCGATGCTCTCGCTATTGGCCAGCCGGCCGACCTCCCGGATGCAGTGCAGCCCCGGTGGCGACGCGTGCAACGGTCGCGGGCGCGCCGGCAGGGCGACGCCCGGCGCGGCAAAGAGCAGGAAGACGCGCTGGCGCTGCTGCGGCGCGCCGTGGGCCCAGGCGTTGCCCAGCAGGGTGCGCACCTGGTAGCCGAGCCCGAGCAGGGCGCACACCAGCTGGCCGAAGATGTCCTCGCGGCTGGGCTTGGACCGGGGCCTGGACCTGGGCCCGCGGCGGGCGTTGCTCTCGTCGCGCTGCTGGGCCACCACCATGGACGGCACATTCTCCAGCACGCCGTAGCGCGGCCGGTACAGGTCGACAAACGACGCAAACGACACCACCATGCTGCGGTTCTTGAACTGCTTGGGCGCGTCGCGGTCCAGCGTCGCCATCGAGAAGCCCTGGCACGGACTGCCGCCCGAGACAAAGTCGACCTGGCCCGGCGCCGGCACCGCCGGCCCGTGCCGGCCCGTGATGGCGCGCTCGAGCAGCACGTCGGCCGACCCGACAAAGGGCACGACGGTCGGCTCGTCTGCGTCCCCGGACCGCCGCCTCGCGTTCGCCATGTACGTGTGCATCGCCGCCGGCCAGATGTCGTTGGCCCAGCGCGTCTCGATCACGCCGGCCTCCTCGAGCCCGCGCCCGAGGTTGCCGCAGCCGCAGAAGAGGTCGAGCGCGCGCAGCTGGGGGCAGGCCGCCGCCGGGTCGAAGCCCTGGCGCAGGCTGGCCGGTGCCTCGTTGCCCAGGATGTAAAAGGCATTGCCGCAGCCCCCCCGGTTGTACGGCGGCGGGATGGCCGCGCCCGGGCGAAAGACCCGCACCAGACACCGGCCCACGACGCGCCTCGCCGGCACGATCACCATCTGCTCCGAGAACACCACCTCGTTGGCCGCCGCGGCCGGGTCAACACGCTGCCGCCGCAGCAGCCGCCGCAGCCGCACCGGCCCGCCGCCGCCGTCGCCCCCGTCCACCACCACGCACGGCTCCGAGAACGTGTCGCCGGGGGCGAGCACGGCGAGCACGGTGTCGCGGGCACGAAGCGCCTGGCGGCGGCCTCCTCCTCGCGGCAGGGCGTCGGGCCGGAGAAAGCCCCGCCTCGCAAACGCACTCGCCCGCGCCCCGTCCTGGCTCGCTGCGCAGAACAGGTGCTCCGGCTGCAGCTGCACCCACGCCCGCTGCCGGTGCAGGTACGTCTGGCGCACGAAGAAGTCGGCCGTCGAGTCCGGGCCGCCGAACCAGTCCACCGAGTGCACGCCGACGACGTCTGCCTCGGCGATCTGGTCGCCGTCGTTGGCGCCGCTGCACGCGCAGTGGTCCGACAGAAACAGCTCGCGCGCCCACGGGTAGTGCATCTGTCCGCACGGCGTGTGCTCTGGCCGGTACAGCCACGCCACGTGCAGCGTGCGCGGCCGGCCAGTCCGGGCGTCCGCCGGCGTCACCCGGTGCACCAGCGCGAACCAGAACGGCGCCTTTTCCGTCTCCGTCCACCACTGCGACCCGGACCCGGCGCCGTCAATGGCTGTCGACACCACGTCGCCGGGGCCGATGGCGCCCGCTGTGCGCGGCGTCGGCTGGGCCGGGCCCGTCCGGAACGCCGGCCGGCCCTGCGCAAACACGACGGCGCTGTTGACCGTCGCCGGCGCGTGCGGACCCGCCACCGGGCGCATGTAGTCGCGGATGGCCAGGCGCCGGAACAGCGAGAACATGTACGGCGTGACGACGGTGGGCGGCGGGCGGTCGTCCGACAGCAGCGCCGGCGCCGGCGACGGCTGCCCGCCTTCGGCCGGATAGAACCGGCACTCCAGCTCCCGCAGCAGGCCCAGCTCCAGCACGCCCGGCCCGTTCAGCCCGACCAGCTCGCGCCGCACGTACGCGCCAAAGGCCACGACGGCCGGCCGGAAGTCCGTCCGGCCGTACTGCGCCCGCCACGCGGCCACGGCCGCCGACGCCGCGTGCGTGGCGGCCAGCCACCGGTCGAAGCGGGCGCGGAAGTGCTCGAGCCGGACGTCCGCGTCGCGGCGGGCCGCCTGCGCCGCCTCGCAGAAGTCGACCACGTGCTTGGCCAGGTCGGCCACCCACAGGAAGGGCTCGTAGAATCGGGCGTACGCCCGCGACGGCGTGCCCAGCCGGTAGTACACGGCCCGGCGCAGCTTGTCGTTCTGCCGCGACAGGATGCTGACGTGGCCGCGCACCGTGTCGTGGGCCGCGCCGTAGTGGTCGACAGGCAGCTTGTCAAACGGCACGCGGCGGACGTAGAACCGTTCGGAGGCGTCTGCACCGGCGACGCTCAGAATGCCGTCAAAGTACACCAGGCTGTGCTTGGTCTTCGTGTTCAGGTGGTGCAGCGCGCTCAGCCGGTTCTTCTCGTATGCGCTGTCAATGTAGATGTCAAAGGCGTTGACGTCGATGTATATATAATGATCGGAGTCAGCGCCAGAAGAGGCGGACGAGGAGGAGGGAGAGGGGGGAGGGGAGCGTTCTCTCTGTCGGCGTCGGCGCCGTCCCTCCACCACCGCCAGCAGCCGCCGCACGGCGACGGCCTCAGATGCCTCAGGCAGCGGCGGCCGGTACCCGCGTGTGACCGACAGTGGTGTGATCAGCGTCGATGGGGGCAGCTCCACGACCGGGACAGCATCGTCCTCGACCGTCCGGCTGGATGCCACCGTGCTCGACCGCACCGACCGCACGACGTCGACTTCGTCGTCGTTATCGTTTATGAAGTCTAGGAATTCAGACATGTTGAGAGAACAAAAAGAGAGAGAATGGAAAAAGAGGGAAAAGGTGAAAGGAAAGAACATTAAGAAAAGGAAAGAAAATTAAAAAAGAAAGAAAGGTATCCAAAGACGGGAGCGCGAGAAAGCCGCCCAAGACAGCAACGAGTGAATAGACCGGCCCTCGCCTTCCAGACAATGCCCTACCTATACGGCGGGTCGTCTCGTCTGGACACGCGCAGCACAATCGCAGCGTCGACGACCACAGGCGACCGCGTCTCGCGGTCCGGGGTTCGCGTGCTGCAACAGGCTGCGCAGGCGGGCGGTGTCCAGCTGGGAGGAGAGTACCTGCGCCCGGAGAGGAGCGCTGTCTCCGAAATGCCTCGGCAGGTCCGTCGAGAGCCACCCGGGAAACAGCCAGTCGTTGCGCCGCGCACAATGGGCGGCGGCCCGTCCTCCTGAACAATGCAAGAGGCTGGGATGTCGTCGAAAATCCACAGCATGACTAATGCCTGACATAATCTCGCTTACCGAGAAGGAGCACACCACGAACCACACGACGCCCCCGAAGCAAGGGCAGGACAAGCCACGCGGCCTTTCTTGTCGTCGTCCTGTTGTCTTCCCCCCCCCCATACCCGCGGGACCGCCATCGCCCGCCCACAAGGACTATTACGAGCATTCGTGCAGCCAGCCCTCTTAGCATTCTTGTCGTGGCTGCGACTGCGTGGTGGGTCCAAGGCGGTGGGCGTCAGGTTTCGATTCTGCCGTTTTTTTTGGAAAAGAAAAGAACAAAAAACGACAAAAAACGACCAAAAAAAAAAAAAAAAAGGCAACAAAGTCCAAAGCGGCACGGCACCACAAGGGTTCCACGACAACTCTGCTCTGCCCAGCTATGGACCCCTCAGACGAGTTCAAGGCCCAGCAGCAGGCCATCCACGCGGCCCTGGTCGGCGTCAACCGCACGGTCAACAGCATCACCGCCGAGGACCTGACCTTCCTGCGCACCGTCAACCCGGCCGTCGCGACCCGGCTCGACGACCAGGCGGCGCGGCTGCTGCGGCTGAGCAACGGGCTGCTGGCGTCGGCGGCGAGCACGACGGGGCGGCGCGCGCCGCCCGCGCTCGAGGACGCCGACGACGTCGAGCTGCAGTGGAAGGCCGTGGTGGACGTGATCGACGGGCTGCTGGAGAAGGCCGACACCACCCTGGACGAGTACACGGGCATGCTTAAGCGGAAGAACGCGCCGACGGCCGAGGGCGGGCCGGAGTCGAAGAAGGCGAAGCCGCTGCAGGGCCAGCAGGGCCAGCAGGGCCAGCAGGGCCAGCCACCACAGCCGACGAGCGACCGTCTCGACTGGTCGCTGCGCCGCGCCAACATTGCCAAGCCGCAGGACCTGTTTGAGCGCAAGGCGGACAACGGCGCCGATCGGCCGTGGAAGCCGCTGCTGACGGCCAAGCCGCACGCCATCGTGCCGCTGGCCGAGAGCCTGACGACGTTTGTCGACGAGCACGGCCAGACGCAGTACCGCCACCCGTACGAGGCGGAGATCACGCAGATGCAGTACCCGGCGTCCGTCTACGCGGCGCGCGCGCCGATCCGCTTCCAGCCGCCCGAGGCCAGCGCGGCCGTCTGGGTGGACACGTACGAGGGCGTGCTGGCGATGCTGGACGAGCTGCGCGCGGCCGACGAGATCGCCGTGGACCTGGAGCACCACGACTTCCGCACGTACGCGGGCCTGCTGTCGCTGATGCAGATCAGCACGCGCGACAAGGACTGGATCGTCGACACGCTGCAGCCGTGGCGCCACAAGCTCGAGGTGCTCAACGAGGTCTTTGCCGACCCGGCCAAGCTCAAGGTCTTCCACGGCGCCAACAGCGACATTGTCTGGCTGCAGCGCGACCTGGGGCTGTACATTGTCGGCCTGTTCGACACGTACTTTGCGTCGGAGCGGCTGGCGTACGCGCGGCGCAGCCTGGCCTTCCTGCTCGACCGCTTCGTGCAGTTCGACGCCGACAAGAAGTACCAGATGGCCGACTGGCGCATCCGCCCGCTGACGGCCGAGATGCTGTACTACGCGCGCTCCGACACGCACTACCTGCTGTACATCTACGACTGCGTGCGCAACGAGCTGCTGGCCCAGTCGGCGGCGGAGGCGAAGGCGGAGGCAGGGCCGGACGCAGGGCCGGACGCAGGGCCGGACGCAGGGGCAGACGCAGGGCCGGACGCAGGGGCAGAGGCGGGCGCCACCGACCCGGACAAGGACCACATGGCGTACGTGCTGCAAAAGTCGCGCGAGGTGTCGCTGCTGCGCTTCGAGCCGCTCGTCGCCGACCCGGAGACCGGCCAGGGCGCGCGCGGCTGGCTCAGCGGCCTGCTGCGCGCCTACACGGCCATGAGCGGCGAGCAGTTTTCCGTGTACCGCGCGCTGTTTGCCTGGCGCGACGACCTGTCGCGCAAGCTGGACGAGAGCCCGGGCTACATCATGCCCATGCGCATCCTGTCCGACATTGCCCGCATCCTGCCGCCCGACCACAAGGCGCTCTGGAGCCTGCTGACGCCGACGCCGCGCGTCACCAAGGCCTGCATGGAGGAGCTCTTCGGCCTGATCCAGACGGCGCGCGCGCGCGGCGTCGACGGGCCCACGTCGCTCGCGTACCTGCGGTCCGAGGCCGTCACGAGTGCGGGCGGCCGGGCGGCGGCAGCAGCAGCAGCAGCAGCAGCAGCAGCCAAAGCAACCCCCGCATTCGCCAGCTCTGCCGTCCGCAGCAAGAACGTGACGGGCCTGCCCGACGTCGGCGAGCTGCGCAGCGACTTCTCGCAGCTGTGGGGACCGTCGACACAGAGCGAGCGCACGCGTGCGGCGGCGGCGGCGGCGGCGGCCAGCAAGGACGTCGATGCGCCGTGGTTTGTGCAGGCAGCCATTGCGAGCGCAGCGGCGGTGGCGGCGGCAGCACCCAGCATGCCGGCAACAGAAGAGTACATTGCGCTGCCACCGTCGGCGATCCAGGCGGCCGCGGCCGCACCAGCAGCACCAGACGACACACCCACCAAGGCGCCGCCGCCTGCACCAGCTGCTGAGGACGACAAGAAGGACAAGGACGAGGCCTTTACGCTCAAATGGGGCAAGGGCGGTCAGAAGCCCGAGGCCCAGGCGGCCCAGGCGGCCAAGAAGGACAGGAAGGACAAGAAGAGCAGAAAGAACAGGGCCGGCCGAGAGAAGAGCAACGACGCGCCCGGCACAGGGACCAGCACGTCCGACAGCGACGGCGGTGCGCCGATCCGTGTCGACGGCGACGGCGACGGCGACGACGCGGAGGCCAACGGAGAAGAGGTCAACGACTTTGTGCCGTTCAACTACGACACGGCAGGCTCTGTTCTGGACCCGCCGACGGAGCGGCCACGAGCCGGCAGCGGCAAGGACGCGGGCGGCAAGAAGAAAAAGGCCTTTAATCCGTACGGGGACAAGGGCGGCGACTACGGACCCAAGGCCGCGCGGCGGATGCACTTTGAGAAGAACGGCAAGACGGGGACGTTTAAGAAGTAGCGGACGAAGCGGTTTTTTTCTTTTTTCTTTTTTCTTTTTCTGTACAAAGCTAGAGCATTGTTAACGAGTATACTCCTTCTTGCGTCTCGTCGTCGTCGTCGTTGTAGCGATAGAGCGATAGAACTATGCCCGGTAGAACGATAGAGCTCTGCCCCGGTAGAGCGATAGAACTATGCCCGGTAGAACGATTCATGACCCACTTATCCCGTGGGACAGCTCCCGTGGCCTCCACGAACCCTTTGCCTCCTCCCCGACAGGACACCGACACACGCCCACACACGATGCCATCGACGATGAGCACACCCACACCGGACAGGGTGGCGGCGGACGACGACGATGGGGCGGTGGCCGTGTTCCCGTTTGGCGAGCCGGACCCGCGGCTGGAGGATTTCCTGGACGACAAGCTGCAGGCGGCGGCGGACCTGGGCACGGTGGACGTGCTGCTGGCGGCGGCGGCGGAGCAGAACCGGCAGCTGACGGCACAGCTGGA
>PCDN01000001.1:2734525-2749450 GCA_002778105.1 Ceratocystiopsis brevicomis
GACCGCGCACCGGCCGACACAGATGCTGCTGCCGCTGCTGCTGCCGCTGCCGCCGCCGGCCGCGAGCGCCTGGCGCTGACGCCGCGCACAACCGTCCAGCTAGCAACCGGGCGTAAGGTCCAAGCGGAGCAGCGCGTGGCGTGCGGGCGATACGTCACGGCTGTGTACACGGCTGTTTGATTCGTAGCAGGGGGGGGGGGGGGGGGGGGATACAAATACACGTGTGTTCTCTGTGACAGGTCACCGTCCATCGGCGCGCCGTCTGCCGTGGCGAGGTTTCCGCTAGGTTTATACTCGTAGTATTTCTAGCCCTGCAGCACAGCGCTCGGTGTCGTCTTATTCGCCCCGTGCAGCACTCGCAACCCGGAAAGAGGCCACAGACGTCGCGCCTTCCCTTCCAGTCTCTGCGCAGAGCGTCGCTCCTTCCTCCCGGCCCCTCGTCTGCTCCTGCCAATCGTCACAGCCTGCCACCCCTCCCCCTTACCATCCCGTTTCCACATCTCGCTTGCCCCTTTTCAGCTGCCTGCATCGCCGCTGTATCGCTACGTCGCCACACACTGTATAGCCCATCCTCCCGTCACACATGGACAGTCTCGGGGTGCGTGACTGGGCTGGTCCGGAACAGAATACGCCGAAAAAACAAAGAAATGGAAAGCGAAGAAACCAATAAGAGACAACATTCACGCCGAGTTTCTGGCCGTCGTTTTGCCGCTTTTCGTCTGCTCCCTGTTCCTTGTCTTCGCCCTGGGAAATTTCGTCCTCGGTCACCGTTCCACGCCTCCTCGCCAATCCACCGCTGGCCGCCATTGTTCTGGCCAATACCAGTGCTCCTTTTGTCTTTATTACGCGCCAGCGCCAGCGCGGTGACAAGGGATCCCGGCTTGGGGTCCTCTACGGAGTCCGTCCTCGCCTGCATTCTCGAGTAGGCGCCTTTTGGGGACCGTCGTATTTTTGGTGCGGGGCCCTCGCACCTCTTACTGCTGCGTTTGCAGCGCCGCCGGTTTCTTCTTTGCCCGCCACCTGCTGCATGCCTCCCCTCCCCGGTCGCCTGCGCTTCCTGCTCGGCAACAACTTTTCGCGCATACGCCGCCGGCTTTCCATGGACGCTTTCTCCCGCTTTCGCCGGAACAGAAAGGGCAAAACCTCGGCAGCAACGGCGCTGGTGCCGACGCCGGAGCCGCTTGCGCACGCGACTGCCGGCGCGCCTGCACCGGCCACGACAACGACGACGACAACAACAAGAGCACCGCAGGCGCGCCCTTCAGAACCGCAGTATCCCATCCCAACGCTGGTGGCGACAACATGGCAGCAACCTCGTCCCCCGGTTGCCGCCGCCGCGACACGGAAAACGAGCACCAGCGCCGACCCGCCGCCCGCTGTGCAACAACCACAAAGGCCCGCCCTTCCGAATTCCCTTTCTCTTCTACGTCTGCGTCCCGGGTTGTCCAAACGATCCCGCGGACCGCCCCCTTCTTCGTTCGCTCCGTCGCCCCGATCTCCCACATTGCCAGCATTGCCAGCGCTGGCGGCACCGAACAAGCCCCCCCAGAACCCGCCCAAAATGCCTGCGTTTCTGAACATCTCTGAAAAAGGTAGATTCTGGCTTTCTCTTCCTGTGGCGAGAGAGAAACAAGCTGACTTGGTCCAGACATCAAAGAGCGCTACGACGAGCTGCAGTGGCTCGAACGGCATCGGATGCAAAGTTCCACCATAACTCCGGGCGGACGCTGGGCGCGTGTGTCTGGCCCGCACCTGCGCGCGCTCGACCGCTACATGAACGTCCAGCCATGGGAGAAGAACCGCGTTCGCCTGCAGGTACCTCCCGGTCAGATCGACTACATCAATGCGTCGCCCGTTGTGTTGACCACCACGGCTCCGGCTCATGCCACGCGCCCACCGGACCGATACATTGCCATGCAGGGCCCCAAGCGTACCTCGGTCAGCCATGTCTGGCGCATGATCTACGAGCAGCTGCAGTCGCCCGCTGTTGTCGTCATGCTCACCGAAACCCACGAAGGGAAACTGGAGAAGTGTTACCCATACTACCCGCAGAGCCCAGGCGACCCACCGATCCTCATCAACGCGCACAACGAGTTTGGCGACGGATTCCTCGCCAGTGTACGGTGTGATGCTATCGAAGAGACCCCCTATGGAGCTTCCATCGAGCTGCGTCGCGTCCTCCTGCGCGTGCACCGCCGCGCGGCAACCGCAACAGCAATCAAAGCATCAGGAGGCGCCGCCGCCGCAGCAGCAGCAGCAGCAGGTGCGGCAAATACGACAAGCGCGGCAAGCACAACAGGCTCAGTACACAACAGCAATGCCACCGGCACAAAGTCGCCCGTGGACCTGGGCCACTACGTAGACGAGCGGATTGTGTATCATTTCCTGTACCGGCGGTGGCCCGACTTTGGCGTGCCAGACGTCTGCGACCTGGAGAGTTTTTTCGGTCTGATGCGGTTGTCGGCAGAGAAGAACGCGGACGAGCGCAACCCACGCATTGTGCACTGCAGTGCTGGGGTGGGCCGTTCCGGGACGTTTGTTGCTCTGGAGCACCTCTTACGAGAGCTCGATGCCGGGGTGCTGGAAAACTACGATGCCGTATACAACGAGTCGGCAGTGGGCCGCGGCGGGGAGCGCGAGAGGAACATCGGCGGCACAACCCCAGACCAGGAGCATCTGAGCGATCCGTTCGCGGCGATCGCGGCAGCTGGCTCGAACTTGGCGTCGGGCAATGCGCTCGGCGAGGCACGCGACTTGATCTTCACGACGGTGAACCAGCTGCGTGAGCAACGGTGCACCATGGTGCAGTCGGAGGCACAGTACCATTTTATTTATCAGGTAATGCGGCGTCTGTGGCAGGCCAAGTACGGTGCCAACCTGGAAGACGACGAGAGCCACGCCATGAACGTGGACAAGACGAATGGCGGCGGCGGCTACGGCGACGGCGAGAGCGAGGACGATGCCATTCGGGACGGGTCAGAGCCTGCGGAAAACTGTGTCGAGGTCGACCCATTCACGGACAGGCCGTGAGGGAGGTTCACCGGGAGCGCCCATTTGCCTTTCTGTCGTTTCAGCCCTGTCGTTCTTTTAACGTATCTTACGAGAGGGAATACGAGTAAATACCACTCTTGCGCACGGACGAAGCCATATCCGTAGACAATGAAACAAAGCACTGCCACATGCTGCAGAGGCAATCGAGTGGTCCCGGAGCTGAAACGTTACTCGTAAGATATGTAAGATACGAGTGCGGGAGGGTCGTCTGCTCGAGCCAATGGCAAAACATGCGATTCGCAGCACGGTACGTTCACTGAAGGAAATACGGAGTACGCGTACTCTCTCTGTACGTACGTACTCTGTACGTAATATTTCCACCGTGGTGGTGACGATGGCAACGGACCCGGACCCGGTGGAGTTTCCCGACATTTGGGAACACTGTTGTCGCGTGGCGGCCTGGGCAGGCAGAGCGCTCTTTCGTTCGTTGCCCTCGGGGAGGGAAGAAGAAGAGGCTGCACACTCCACTTGGCTGGCTGGCATTGTCCGGTGTGCGGCTCGGATTCGAGCCGAGGTGCCGCAAGCAAGCTTGGTCAGGAACGGCGGTCCAACGGGCAAGGAGGGGGGTGGGTATGAAAGGGAGAAAATGGGAAGGAGCTCGAGAACAGGATCTCGACAGGAAGAACTCGGGTCCGCATCCTGTTTCATTCTGGAAGCCTTCCCGAAGCAGAAGGTTCCTCGGAAACACCACGTGCACTTGTCGGACAGTTTTGCCCGTTTTGCCTTCCTGCCAAGCAAGGTGTGCTCCACACCGGTGGGCCGGAGCGCGCGTCCCCGGCTGTTTTTCAGTTTTCCGTCATTAACCCCCCTTAAACCCATGTCGCCCACATCTCCTGTCATCCCCGGATGCCCGGGCCGAGCGCATTCGACCACTCGCATCGTCCCCCCGTATCTTACGGTGTGCGGTCGTAATGCTCCGGTATTGCTCTGCAATTCAAACTTGTACGCTTTGTGGTGCTTGTCTCGCCTCCCGGAGCAGGCAGGACCGTCCTCGAGACAGGACCTCAACAGAGCTCCACCCAAACAGGGGCGGGACCCAAGCGTCCGGCCGGACCATGACCAAAAGGCAGATGGAGGCGCAAAGGTATCTGTAAAAACGAATGCCATCAGCCGAAAGCCCCAATGAAACGCTGGTCTTTGACAATCCCGCCCTGCTCCGTAATAGACTATCCCCGTGAATCGGAACGAACGACCCCGCCTGTCTGTCTCTCGTGAAAAAAAGGACAGAGCATGCTGAAAGCTTGCTCGACAAGCCACCGGCCAGTTTGCAAATGGAAAAAATCGCGAGAGCCAAGGAGGGCGACTACTCGTATCTTACCATTTTCTCTCCTTTGCTTGGGCAAACTTTAATTTGTGTTTTTCTTGCTCCTGCCGCTTTTGTTCCGGTCGCATTTCTCCTCTCCCTCGCACCTTCCCGTGTTTGAGGGTTTTTTTTTTTCGCTCCTTCCTTCTTGTTTTGAGTCGCTCGTTGTGGCCGAAGCCCTGTATTCTGCCGTTTTTTTTTACGAATTGCTTTCTCCGCGGCTGTTCTACGGCTCTTCTCCTTGCATCCTCTGCTCACCGACCCGGCACGGCACGACACGCCAGCCTATATCACACGTTCCGTTCCGTCCTTTTTGTTCCGTCCTTGGTGTCCTCTAGTCGTATCCTCGCACTTGCCTGCCTGCTGGCGCGTTTGTTTTATTCCGGTCCTGTTCTCCAAAAGAGAAAGGCAGTCGTTGTTGGTTGATCGTTCCTTCTCCAACACTCCAACACCCTCCGCACGATTCCGAATTTCGCCTGTCTGGCTCTCGCCCGCGGAAGGGGCAACCAGCAGTGCTTGCCGACTCTCCGCACTGGCACATGTTGGCCTGACGTCTGCTTCTCATTTCTTTCATCGTCTTCGACGACACGACGCCTCCTCCTCTCCCTCTCTCTCTTTTGCCAACGCGCCTGCTTTTTCTTCTTCGTCCCACCACCCTTCTTGTCTCCTCTGCTCTTAGCCCACTCTTAAGACGCGTTCTCGGCCTCGACTGCCCCCCCTCCCCCCCGACAACACCACCCACCCGCCCACGCTGCAGGCCGATAAGATAACAGTATCTTGGACATGACGTCTATTGTAAGTTGCCTGTCTCGTCGACGACCTTCCTCTTTCGTCTGTGCCCCTTTCCGTCCTTTCTCTTCTTTGCCTCGTCTCTTGACCGACGGAGCTCTCCGCCCTTCTCTCCTCTCCCCCTTCCTCTCCCCCTTTCCTCCCTCACTTCGCTCGCGCCTCCTCAGCCGCACGCCTGTCACATATCAGGTTTTCCATAGCCCTGCCCCTCTACCCCTGCTGTCCTTCTCCTATCTCCCTGGCTATCTTGAAATCGCCGCTGTCTGCCGCCAAACGCGTCGCGCTACGCCCTGGTCTACCTACGCCCGTATCGCCCCGGCACCTCGATCTTGCCTCACCGCCTCGCTTCGCTGATGGGAAATCATGCGCTTGGCCGACGGCCAGCATCCCATCCCATCGCTTAACCAGACCACCGTCATCGCCGCCTGCTACTAGACTCCCTGTCACTCGCTTGCACCCCCACCCCTCATCTCTTTGTTTGCGACGAACGCCACACCCCGGACCCCTGTCAGCATGCCTACTCTTCCCCCCATCACTGCAAACGTCCATCAGACGGGTCGTCTTTTTCGTCCCCCCGCGTTCCACGACCTTTAATAGCACCGAGACATCTGCCAACGAAATGCCACCTTGCCGCGTCGGAGCCCTCCTATGCATAGCTCAGACGACGACAAGACGGCAGGCGACAGGGAGTGCAAGGGGGAAATAGAGAAGGAGGGGGCGTGCACGCTTCTGGCAACGGCCGCGTGCAGCTCTTTTCTCGCCTTGTTTTCATATCTCACATGCCGTTGTCCTGTGCTGGCCAGTCCGCGACAGCCACGACACGGCAAGAAGTGTCAAGTGCACTCGCCAAATCCCTCCCGGGCCCTACCCGCCGCTCGCTCGCTATCCCTATCATCTCTCGTTTGCGCCAGCACGGATTTCGTGGCGTTGTTACACTACTATCCTCCTCTCTCCTGCGTTCACTGCCTTTTTTTTATTCTCTTCGTTTACTCTTATTCCACCTTGTCTCACTTTGGCTTGCACCGGCACGTCGATCCACCTTATCTTCCTTTCTTTTTCCTTTATTCGTCCCTCGCCCAACGGATAAATAGGCATGCCCATCTCGTTTATCTCGTTTGCAACACCCTTTTCCGTGCACAGCAAGACGGGGTGGCGTCGCCCTTTCTTTCCCGTCTTTCGATTATATAGATACCATGCACCACCCACAGCCCAACTTCTTTGCCTTTGCCCATCCTCATGATCCTTTCTGCTTTGCTTGTTTTTGGCTGGTTTCTAGCACTCTCCCACCGCCATGTTACTGACATCTACCTTTCAGGTGTGTCTAGCACACTTCTGCGAGGTCCATGGTCCCACGCCGTTGATGGTCACAGAAGGCTTGCCCGTTTCCTGTGCCATCTGCGCCGATCATGAGAGCTCCGATATGATGGCGGCCGTGAACTCGACCGCGTCCTCCGGTACCTCTTCTCCAGCGACAGGCGCTGCTATGGTTGATGCGCTTCGCAAAATGAGCATCTCTCAGCCGTGGCTGAGCGAGCCACGTTCAACAAGGCCAAAGTCCAACTCGCCCACACCACGGCCACGTCGGCCGTCGGAGCAGCAGCAAAATCTACCGCCGAGCGCCAGCGCCGGCTCGACGAGCAATTTTCGCAAAACATATGACGAGTCCGTCACAAGGCGAGCCATTCCTTGCGACAATTGCGCCATGACGCTCCCGCAGCGGAAGACCCAGGGCAGCAGCAGCAGCGGACAAAGCAGCAGTGGCAGCGCATCCGGCAGTACCACTGGTACGACCGGCGCCGGGTCCAGTGACTCACGCAACCCAACTTTGCGCTCCCGTGTGCCCTGCGGACGCGTAAACTCTGGCACATCGGGTGATACCTCGCCGCCTCTGCTTCATCCTTCATCTTTTTCCTCTGCCTCGTCATCTACCTCGTCCGACAATGAAGCTGAGGAGTATGGCTATAGCCATTGCCGTCGCACAGGGACTATGGTCTCAGCCGCAACGTCGCGGTCCAGCACGTCGTCATCGCGTCTCCCAAACTACCATACCCACTTCCTCGACTACACATCCATGCACGAGCCTGCCTCCCCCAACGCCTATCGCATCATCCGCGCATCTTGCCTGCGTACGCTTACACTGGAAGCCTTGCCGCGCGGCCCGGCCTCGGCGCCAACCGCAGGCGGTGCATATGGGATGGCTTCGCCCCCGGTCACGCCCGCGTCTCTGGCTGGGACTTCTTACTTTACCTCCCCTGCCGGCGCTGCCGGCATGGCAGCTGCAGCCGCCGCTGCAGCTAGCGGCGGCCCCCTTTTTTTCGGGGACCCATCCGCAGGGTACACTACCGCGCACGTGTTCCGTGTTGCCGACATGCACGCACGGGGGCACAAACGTGTGTATGCTCTCATTGCGCTGAACACCCATCGCGAGCGCTTGGCCATGAAGGCTTTCGGCTTTATCTCGGCTGCCTTTAGTGATTTGGCGACCTGGATCCAGCATATGGCCGAAGCTGAGGCTGAGCGCATTGCCCTGCAGGCCGAGCTCACGACGGCGTCTTCGCCAGGGGGTTACAGCAGCCCATCGGTGGGTACGTCCACCTACGACTTTGGTGGCTCGCCTCACGTGTCGCCGCCGGTGACCCAGCCGTCGTCTGTCAGCAACGACAGCGGCAGCAGCTTTCTTGTTGCTGCCGGGAACGGTCTCTCCCGCCGCATGGGCCCTGGCTTCGCCGGGTTTGGCGGCCTGGGCAGTTCCACAATGGCCTCTACCCGTGCCCGGGGTCTGCCCGATATCTTGGGCAAGCCTGACTTCTTTATCGAGTTGCACGGCCGCTTTGTTCGTCTGCTGGTGGAATTGAACATGGTTATGAACCAATAATAGCGGATGGCACACCGCCACTGCGTTTCAATTTATAAGATACCCCTTTACACAGCACGTCTGGAATTGGCTGGCCCAGAGACGGAGCGTGTTGTTTTTTTTCTTCTTTTCTCTATTATTGCTTTTTTTTTCTTTTTTTCTTTTTTTCTTTTTTTCTTTTTTTCTTTTTTTCTTTTTTTCTTTTTTTCTTTTTTTCTTTTTTTCTTTTTTCCTTTTTTTTTCTTTTTTCTTTTTTCCTTTTTCTTTTTTCCTTCATACGTGGTCTACGAAACGCATAGATAGAAAAAACGGATGGCGTTTGAACGATATCGAAATTCTTGGCAGTCAGTAAACGTTTGGTACAAATACGAAGGCATTACGTGTTTCTGACGTGTTGGTTTTGCAATGCATTGTCTTTCGTATAGTACATGGTGTATGCGCGAGACCGCCCATCCCAACTGCCTCCCCCTTCCTCTCCGCAGCGCCGGCCACTCGTTTATTTGTAGAAATCAAACTTGTTCTCGTCGCTGGTTGTCTTGACCTGGCTGGAGTAGGCGTCCTCCAGGTCGGACTGGATGATGTTGTAGCGGTTCTTGCGGACGGCGCGCAGACCCGCCTCCTGCATGATGGCGGCGATGACGGCTCCCGACAGCGGGTCGTTGCGCACAATCAGGCTGTCGAGGTCGACCTCGGGCGCGAGGCTCATTTTGCTGGCAATGGTGGAGAAGATGAGGCGGCGCTCGCGGCGGTCGCGCAGGTTGGGGAACTCGATTTTGCGGTCGAGGCGACCGGGACGCAGCAGGGCCGGGTCGAGCGTGTCGGCGCGGTTGGTGGCCATGATGACCTTGACGTTGGCGGTCTGGTCGAAGCCGTCCATCTGGTTGAGCAGCTCGAGCAGGATGCGCTGGACCTCGCGGTCGGCGCCGGTCTGGGCGTCGAAGCGCTTGGTGGCGATGGCGTCGATCTCGTCGATGAAGATGATGGCGGGGGCGTTTTCGCGGGCCATGCGGAAGACGTCGCGCACCATGCGCGGGCCCTCGCCGAGGTACTTCTGCACGAACTCGGAGCCGACGACGCGGATGAAGTTGGCCGTGGTCGAGTTGGCGACGGCCTTGACGAGCATGGTCTTGCCGGTGCCGGGCGGCCCGTACAGCAGCACGCCGCGCGGCGGGTCGATGCCGATCTGCTTGTACAGATCGAACTGCGTCAGCGGCAGCTCGACGGCCTCGCGGATCTCCTGCTTCTGCATGTCGAGGCCGCCGACGTCGGCGTACGTCACGTCCGGCTTCTCGTCGGCGCCGAGCATCGCGATCGACGAGTCGGCCTCGGGCGGCAGGATGTCGACGAGCGCATTCGAGTGGCGGTGCAGCGCGACCGAGCTCGACGGCTTGAGCAGCTCGCGGTCCAGCGTCGACAGGATGCGCACGACATAGTTGGATCCGGTCGACGACTGCACGATGCCCGTGTTCTGGTCAATGGCCTCCATGAACTGGCCGATGACGAGCGGCACGCTCTGGATGCGCTTGATCTCCTCCTGGGCGCGGACGAGCTCGCGCTTCAGGCTCCTGCAGCGTGGTCAGCATGAACGGCATAGCCACAGAAACGCTTCGCCCGCGTCGACGCACCTCTGCTCGTCCTTGATGTACTCCTCCTGCAGCTGAATGTACTCGAGCTGCCGTTGCAGCTTCTTTAGTGACGCATACTCGTCACCGCCCTCGCTCGTAGCGCCCTCAAAGTTGCCAAGGCCTGCTATTGAGGACGGCGCGGGCTTCTTGAACGCGGGTCCGTGGCTGCCAGCCGGCTCGACTGCGGCTTGGGACATGGTGGGCGAAGAGGGAGGAGAAGAGTCGACTGATGGCTGCGTCCGACAGCTGGCTAATCAGCGTAAGAAGAGAGGCACAGCGGCAAACGCTATAGATCGTTTTCTCAATGCCAAAACAAATCAAACGTGGAATGCGTCGGCCGTCAGAAGGTCGAGATGCGTGATGGGAGCGTTGGACGTGGACGGATTAGAAGCTTTGGCACACAACACGAAGCTACGCGGCCGTTGTCAGCCTGTCCTCCAAACAACCAACACGTGACCAGTCACGTTGATTAATCATGTGATCTGATTTTCGAAAGGTGGCTAACCTTTGTTACAGTTGTAGTGGGATTTGTGGGGTTGTTTGGAGCTGTTGATTGGACAACTGTCGGAATCCAGACTGACGTCCTCCAACCCCACCAAAGTCAACTTTTTCTGTTGTTAGTTCGTCCTATATACGGAGGAGCAGTTCAAATTTTCCCGTCATCGCGGCCATTGTTCTCAAGTCCCCTCCTGCTTCCAGTTCTCCATCATTTGAATCCGTCAAGTCTCCCTTTTTGATTTCTTTCCTCGGATTTTTTTCCCCCCCCTCCCCCCCCCAACCACTTTCATCATGTCTACCTACGCCCTGTCCCAAGGTCACCGGGACGTAAGTCAACCCTGGGATAGGACATCTGCAACGAGAACCCCGCTGACCATGCTGCTTTGAGCGCAGATGCTGGAGAAGTCTCTTATTGAGACGGACCCTGAGGTCGCCGAGATCATGGTGCGTGTGCATATGGCCCGAACATGATGTTCTTCACTGCGGGCGATACTGACCCCCGTCTGTAGAAGCGCGAGATCCAGCGCCAGCGCGAGTCGATCATCCTCATTGCGTCGGAGAACGTGACGTCGCGGGCGGTGTTTGACGCGCTCGGCTCGCCCATGTCCAACAAGTACTCGGAGGGCTACCCGGGTGCGCGCTACTACGGCGGCAACCAGCACATTGACGAAGTGGAGCTGCTGTGCCAGAAGCGGGCGCTCGAGGCCTTCCACGTGGACTCGGAGCGGTGGGGTGTCAACGTGCAGTGCCTGAGCGGCAGCCCGGCGAATCTGCAGGTGTACCAGGCGATCATGCCGGTGCACGGGCGGCTGATGGGGCTGGACCTGCCGCACGGCGGGCACCTGAGCCACGGCTACCAGACGCCGCAGAAGAAGATCTCGGCGGTGTCGACGTACTTTGAGACGATGCCGTACCGTGTCAACCTGGACACGGGCATCATCGACTACGACACGCTGGAGAAGAACGCGGTGCTGTTCCGGCCCAAGGTGCTGGTGGCCGGCACGTCGGCGTACTGCCGGCTGATCGACTACGCGCGCATGCGCAAGATTGCCGACTCGGTGGGCGCGTACCTGGTGGTGGACATGGCGCACATCTCGGGGCTGATCGCAGCGGGCGTGATCCCGTCGCCGTTTGAGTACGCGGACATTGTGACGACGACGACGCACAAGTCGCTGCGCGGGCCGCGCGGCGCCATGATCTTCTTCCGCAAGGGCGTGCGGTCGACGGACCCGAAGACGGGCAAGCAGACGCTGTACGACCTGGAGAACCCGATCAACTTCTCCGTGTTCCCGGGCCACCAGGGCGGCCCGCACAACCACACGATCACGGCGCTGACGGTGGCGCTGAAGCAGGCGGCGACGCCCGAGTTCCGTGCGTACCAGAAGCAGGTGGTGGACAACGCCAAGGCGCTGGAGGAGACGTTCCGCAAGCTGGGCCACAAGATGGTGTCGGACGGCACGGACTCGCACATGGTGCTGCTGGACCTGCGCCAGTTTGCGCTGGACGGCGCGCGCGTCGAGGCCGTGCTGGAGCAGATCAACATTGCCTGCAACAAGAACAGCATCCCCGGCGACAAGAGCGCGCTGACGCCGTGCGGGCTGCGCATCGGCACGCCGGCGATGACGAGCCGCGGCTTCGGCACGGCCGACTTTGAGCGCGTGGCCTCGTACATTGACACGGCGGTGCGCATCTGCAAGGAGGTGCAGGGGGCCCTGCCCAAGGAGGCCAACAAGCTCAAGGACTTCAAGACCGCCGTCGCGAGCGGCAAGGTCGAGAAGATCAACGCGCTCAAGAAGGAGATTGCGGAGTGGTCGAGCAGCTTCCCGCTGCCGGTGGAGGGCTGGCGCACGGATGCGGGTCTGTAGGCCGTTTCTGTTTCTTGGTTTTTTTTTTTTTTTTTTTTACCCTTTCTTGTTTTTGCCATCTTCCTTTTCTTTTTTCTTTCTTTCTTTTTCAAACGTCAAACTTTCAACAGCGCACGAAAGTTTCCCCGGGTACTTTCAACAAAGTATTGGGATCAGGGAGCATAAAATGGTTGGGGGATTACTGAGTTGTTGCCCGGTTCTGAATAAAAACCAAAAAGAAGCATGGGCTTCTCTTGTGCCTGTTCCTCGTGTATCTTCCTCCGTATCTTGCTTTTGTGCTTCCTACTCCGCACCGGTCTCCGCAAGATACAAAGTGACCGCCGAGGAGTCATTCTGCAGCCCAGTGTATCCACTTTTCCGCGGCGTCGGCGTGCCTGCTGTCCAGCCAAAGACTCCGCTCTGGCGTCAGTGGATGGATGATAATACGACGCATCAGACAGGCAAGAGCGACACGGAGCAAAGTGCAACCTCCTTCTCGTTCGCTGCAGTCTCCATTTCTCCTACACAAAAGAAAAAATCACGTTTCCTTTTCCTTTTCGTTCTTCGCACGCGTCCTCCATTTCTCTTCTCACGACCTCACGAAGGCGTGCCGAGGATCGGCTCCGTCACTCTCCGGCCCCTCTACGAGTAGTTCAGACTCCGTCGTTTCCCGCTCCTCTTGCGATAAGCCTCACCTGGCAGTTTCCCAACTTTCGCCGTTCTCTTCCTTTCCCCCCCTCCTCGCCTCTAGCTTTTCTTCTTTTCTTCTTCTCTTCTTTTCTTCTTCTCTTCTTTTCTTTTTCTCGTCTTCCTCCCTATTGTTCTCTTTTCCGTTCCTCCCCTTGTCCATGTTCAGCCCCCTCCCGAGCCCTCTTGAGCGGTCTCTACTGCTTTTCCGCCGCTCCATCCCCTAACAACCATCCTCTCCAACCGGTTCGACCGAACCACCTCCCACTATGGCATCGTCGTCCATTCCGATTCCCACGACATCGTCCGGCAAGGCCGTCGCCCGTGACGGCTTCGACAACAACCGCCAGACCCACTCCCACAGCCGTCTGCACCGTCACCGCTCCCACAACCGCCACCTGCGCGCGGCCCAAGCTGCCGCCGCTCTGGATGCCTCTGCCATCAGCGGCTCGCCATCGTCCTCGTCCATGTTGCCGTCGACCTCGGCGTCGTCTTCGGCGTCGTCTTCCACTATTTCGACTTCGCCCTCCCGCATCCCCCGCGCCGTCAAGACCATGTCCCAGTCGGTTCCGGCCGAGCCGCCCACGCGAATGCAGCAGAAGATGACATACTACCGCCGCCCAAGTCTTCTCAGTGCGTTTACTGTTCAATCGTCGATGCAGCCTCTGCTCCAATACGGTTGTAGTTATGGCTAACCCGCTTTTCCAGGCGACGCAATCTCCAAGCAGGAGGCCCATGTCATTAACATTGGAGACCCTGATGGTCCTCCGCGGCTGGTATGTTCTGTCCCTCCCACAACGCTACATTATTCCGTAGCCCGCTGTTCTAACCAGCTTTGCAGATCACCTACCTGGCTTCGAGCCAGGGATTTACGTGGAACCCAGGTACGCAAACGCCTCTTACCACGTCGTTTTTTGGGCTGTGTAATGGGCTGGCGCTGATCAATTCCGTCTTGCAGAGATTTTCGTGCCCTCCTACATTGACTGCGACTACACGCCCCTCGAGCACCGACGGGAACCGGTCGTGGAGATCTTTCTCAGCGACGAGGAAATTGAGGGGATGCTGCCTAAGTAGGCACCCTGGGGGGGGGGGGGGGGGATGACAAGCGACACCACTGCGGCCTGACAGCTGCCCGACGAAGGGCCATTCGGCTTCCTTCCCCCATCCCTATGGTCATGTCTGTACCACGATTCGACGACGCTGGATGCCGTCCTGCACAACGCTCTTCTCTATGATTCATGTCTGTTCCTTGCCCTACCCCACGCTAACCGTTGGTGCTGCCCTATACGCCCACACACCAACGTATGTATGCGCCTCCTGTTCACCGCTCCTTTTTCTGTTTGTGCCTTGGTTTCTCCTTGTTTGATGTGCCTGATGGGTTTCACACAATGTTCTGGGTGTCTTTGTAGTCTTTCTCGCGGTATGTACCGTGTTCGTCTGTTGTCTGTTTTGGATCCTGGGCGTTCTGTTCTCTATGCGGCGGAATGTAGGAAATAGGAGTTTACCTAACAATTTGACTTGTTTTGCCCTTTGCTGTGGGCTTTCGCCTGCCATGACAGCCTTGGCAGCAGCCTTGTCGCTACACCCCTTAAATGCATAAGACTCCAGTCCGATGACGACATCGTAGTATCCGAATTCGTGATAAACACGCGCCGCGTCTCTGATCGAAACGACACGACAACCCCTCGCAGACGTCCGCTAGAACGGTACGTGCGATACGCCATGGACGCAGCCTCCCACCACCGCAAGATTGAGCTGCAGTCTCCGGAAGACTTTGCCTATCTGGTCAGCAATGTGCGCCGCGCGGCGGCCGCGAGCGTAGCGGCCGCATTTCCGCCGGTCGACGGCGACGACGGCGACGACGGCGACGACAACGACGACCTGCACGCGCGCGTTGAGAGTTTCGTGGAAGAGGTGTGTGTTTTTTTGGGGGGTTTTGGCCTCTCCCCCCCCTCCCTCCTCTCTAGCCTGGATTGGCCGCGGCCGCTCTGACAAGGGGCAGTACATCCGGCGGACGTTTTCGTTGGCGGCGCCGAACCTGACGATCAACGGCCTGGACGTGGACCCGGCGCCGTTTTTCGACAGCGGCGGGTCTGGAAAGCGGCAGAAGGATGCGGCGCCGGCCGAGCCGGATGTCGAGCCGTTCGACACGCGCCGCCGCCAGCGCGTCGAGGACCTTGCGCGCGAGGAGGAGGACCTGCTGCGCGTGCTGGCGCGGCTGAAGCGGCAGCTGCCGGGCAAGGCGGTGGCGGCGCGGGCAGCGGCCGTGAGCGG
>PCDN01000001.1:2757890-2785317 GCA_002778105.1 Ceratocystiopsis brevicomis
GGGGGGCAAGCCGGGGGGGGCCCAAGCCGGGAGGAAGGGGCACGCCTCGTCAGCCGGGCCGGCGGTGCAGCGCGACGTCATCCGGATCCACCTTCCTTTTTTTTCAGGGAAGCAGCGTTGGGGATGTTGGAACGCGTACGCGTATGACTCTCGATGGTGAGGGCCTGTATCTTCCTGCGTAATAGTCACGCCGTTGGAAAAATCTCGCCCACGCTCCCACCGTCCGTTGCCCCACCGCGTTTTCGATCGTCCTCCCATTCCGCGATCGCTAAGCTGGGTGTGAATGCCGAAAAAGAACAGGCACAGCGTGCATCGGCCCCACTTGGACACCTTCTTTTTGCTTCTGTCGCGATTTGGTAATTTTTTTTCGGGTTTCTTTTTTTAATCCTGCTTATTTTCTTGTCGTTACTGGTTCACATCTTCGGCTGACTTGTGTCTTCTTGCACGCGCCTCGATCCTGTCTCTGCATTTCAAGGTTACCGTGCCAGCTCTTTTTTTTGCGCCCATCTGGCCCGTCGTCGTGTTTCTGCCTGTACATTGTCCGCCCAGTTCATCGAGATCGCGGCTTAATATATCCGGGCGAATCAGACGCCGCCATTGCACCCCGTAAGGCCGTATGCGTACACATCTTGCTTCTCCCATCAGGCGCCCCTTCCCCGAGCGGAGCTGACCAAAACGAAAGAGCTTCTGAGGCAGAATCGTCCGATTGCCAACCCGTCATCCGTCTTCTCGCCTTCCTCCATCGACCGTGAACATCTCCGATTCAGCAACGACCCCTGTATCTTACGCTCCCCGGTCCAGACCGTCATCAGCCCACCGGCCCCCGTGTCTCTCCGTGCTCCTGGTGAGGACGCCCTCGTTGCTTTTTGTCTTTCGACGTTTTTTGGGGGGGGTTTTTTTCTTTTTCGGGTGCTTTCCCACACCCTCCGCTTCCCCTTTCTGCATCGTGCCTAGCCAGTTTCCGGAATTCCTTCACACGCTTCCCGATCGCGAACCTCGTCTCGCTGACCGTCCATCGGCAGCAGCACAACAGGACACCCATTCGCCAATGCCTCGGCCTTGAACCTCGTCCGAAGCCCTTTTCGTGGCAACAACGTCTCGATGTAGTGCGCGACGGCGGTGTTTGACTACAACCCCCCCCCATCAAGACTACCCAGCCTACCCAAAACAGAACATGTCCAGAGCCGAACAACAAAGGACGGCCGATTGGTCGTCGTCTCCTCTCGCCGTTCGCCAACAGGCCCTAGCAACCGACACCGGCACCGGCACCGACACCATCGACCAGCAGAAGCAAACGTATGCGCAAGAAACCCCGAAACAAGATCAGACCCAGCCACAGCAGCGATCGGCCGGCAGCGATGCCTCCAACAAGTCAGACACCAACATCATGAAGGACGCCGAGGAGTGGTTCGAGAGGTCGAATCTCGATCCGACCACAACGCTGGATGCCAATTCCATGGACGGTAGGTTGCCAAAGGACGAAGGCGTTTGCTTGCTTGTCCCCTGGAAAACGGACGCTGACAGGAGGACTACAGTCGACCCTCCCTTTCTCCAGAAAAAGCAAGATTCCTCGAGCGACGACCTACCCCTGGCGCACCTGCGCCACGGCCGGACGTATGCAGCCGCCAACACTGCCTTTCTGCCACCCGGTCTCCTCACCGAAGCCAGCCGCGGCAGCAGCGCGGACGACTTTCGCAGTGTCATTGACGATCTGACAATCGAAAACAAACGCCTCAAGGAAGAGCTCAAGCGCTACAAGCAGAACTCCAACCACGATGTGCTCGAGCGGGAGAAGCTCTTCGAGATCAAGGTCCATGGCCTGCCTCGCCGGAAAAAGCAGGAGCTCGAGGCCACCCTCCGTGACTTTGCCGCCGGTCTCGGCGACAGCGCCTCGAGCGAGGCCACCTCGAAGCGCCGCCGCGAGCTCTCGCAGTCCTCAAAGGACAAGCACCACCAGCACTATCCGCACCACCACCACCAACACCACCACTCCGCCCTGTACTCGTCTCGGGGCTCCCGCTCCAAGCAAGAATCCAATTCGTCCTCCCGATCGCGGCCGGTCGATTCGGCGTACGCCTCCATGTCCACGGGTGCGCACTCCTCCGGCGCCTCGCTTGTTCGCCCCTCCTTTGGCGGGCCGAGGGCGCGGACGTCGGAACAGAAAGTCGAGCGCTACCTGGAGGACATTCCGCAGGGATTGCACCCGAATTACGGATTCCGTTCGCTGGGCGACAACGAAAAGAAAAAGCTGATTGTGCGCCGGCTCGAGCAGCTCTTCACCGGCAAGGTGAGCGGCCGCTATGCACGCAACAAGAAGAACATCGCTGCTTCATCTGGCACTGCAATTGTAACCACGGCGGCAGCAGGCTCAACCACACCACCCGTCCCACCACTGCCCAGAGACAGGGTATCGACCGGGCCATCGGTCGGCACGGCCGGTGCGTCGAGCAGATCCCCTGGAGCTGTTGGCAGCTGCGCTAGCGGCGTAAGCGGCGACAGCGATGGTGTGCACGTCGGCACCGGCCCAACCCCCCCCCGGGCCATCGCTTCCACACCGCAGGTTGACGTGTCCCGCACGGGACCGACCCGGGAAGCCCGGATACTCCATCACGCCAGCTTCAAGAAAGGGGACTCCCACGACAACTTGTCCGCGTCGCACTCCAATTCGAATGGCGATGAAGCTGGGAATGGAAGCGGCAACGCCAACGGCAGCGGGAACGGAAACGGCAACGGAAACGGAAATGGAAACGGAAAGTCCCCTCCTGGAGCAGCACTGCCTGAGCAACGGCCGACGAGACCGCTTGATCTCGACCCCGATCGCGTCCAGGATCCGTCCGCGAACATGGAGTACATCCGGCATCTCGGCCTGGTGCCTCCTAAGATCGGACCGGAGAATCCCAATACCCTGGCGGACGTGTCTCCCGACGCCGAGGGCTGGGTGTATCTCAATCTTCTGGCCAACCTGGCACAGCTCCACATTCTCAACGTGTCCAACGATTTCATCCGCCAGGCAGTCGTGGAAAAGAGCACCAAGTTCCAGCTCTCACCGGACGGCCGCAAGATCCGCTGGCGCGGGGGCATGGATGGCACCAAATTCAGCAGCGACGGGGGCAGTGGCGACAACTCGCAGCAGAGTACGTCGGTCGAAGACGGCGACGGGTCGGAAGAGAATGGCCATCGGAAACGGACAAAAACGTCCGGCAAGGATTCGAGCTCGGGCCTGTCGAGCAAGAAACGGTCCAAGTCGGCAAAGCAGGAGTCGGGCACTTCGTCGAGCTTCCACTACAAGCCCCTGTTTGCACACCGGAGCTCGCGCAAACAGACGACGGAGGACGAGACGACGTCGCGCGTCTCGGACCGGCTGATGCCGGTGGATAGCCCGGCCGGCGCGGTGCGCTCCTCGCCGGGAAGCGCTATGATGGACGGCCGCGGCAAGAGCTACAGCCACAGCTACGACATGCGAGACCGAGACCGAGACCGAGACCGATTGAGCAGCAGTAGAAACGCCAACGCGGACGGCGAGGTCTATTCGGACACCAATGCGGACGCAGACGCGTCGCAGTACGAGACGAGCCGGTCCCGGTCGTCGTCGAGCCGTGCGCGGCACCAGTCGGACGGCGTGCTGGTGTACTACAGCGGCATGCCGTTCTGCACGGATCTGGCAGGCGACAGCGGAGATACGAGCCCGACGACGTACATGGAATCGGCACGGCAGGCGCAAGAGGCGATGGAGGACTCAATGCAGGGGAGGCCGGCGATGCACCGGTCGTCGTCTGGGTCGTTTATTCCGATCCGGCCGCTGACGGACTACCTGGACCTGTCCAAGGACGAGAGTGCAGCTCTGGGGCTGCTGGACGTTGGGCGGTCACGGCGTGCCAAGTCGCTGTCGTCGCAGAGCACGACAGACAACCCGAGCAGCTCGGGCAGCTACCGGAGCGTGCCGAGCGTGGCGGAGAGCAGCTGGGACGACGATATTCTGCTGCTGGCGGGGTCGGACAACAGCGAGACGGACGGGCTCAAGCCCGCCTGGCCGGCGGAGCCCTTTCTCGAAGCATCGGGCCTGAGCATGGTGTTTCCGGAGGACCACTTTGCCGTGCACGTCATGACGAAGCGACCGTTTCAACCGTACCGCGACGTGCAGGGCGCGGGCGCAGAGGACGACGACGGCGAGGACAGCGACAACTTTGCGACGGACGACACGGCCGGGGCGTTCTCGATGGCGTCCCTGATGAAGCGGCTGGCGGTGCTGAAGAAGCCGATGACGCCACCGGTGGCAGGTGCGACGGCACAGCATCTGGGCTGGTCGCGCGCGGCACCGACGACGCCGGCGGTGGAGATCGAGCAGGTGTCGACGACGTTTGTGCGGCGAGAGCCGGTGCCGCTGCCGCAGCCGGCGATGTTCTGCCTCCTGTCGAGCACGAACTCGTCGTCGGACTCGGAGTCGGATCTGCTGGTGGACACGGACGGCGTGGACGGCGACGACGACAGTGGGCTTGCGTCGTCGTCGGACGAGATGATCTCGCAGCGGGCGAACCCGCACCATTCGGAGAACCGACCGTCGCCGGCGACGCAGGCGCTGTCGTCGGGAGACGACGGGGACGTGGAGCCGATGGAAGAGACGGAAGAGACGGAAGAGACGGAAGAGACGGAAGGGGAGTTGCAGCCGACGGGGATGGACGACGGCACGAGCAGCGATTAGGCTGTGTTGTAAGCTCAACCGAGCGAGAAAGGAATGTATATCAGGATGCCACGAAAGGATTTTTGCTAGGGATTTTCAGGGACTTTTGGGTAATTTGGGCTGCTATGTTGATACTTATTTTGGGGGGGGGGGCGGCTTTGAACCGGGAAACAGAACGAACGGCCCACGTGCGCTGTTGCAGTTGAACCGAAATGGAGTGAAAGCTCTGCGCACGGAACGAGACGAGGCTGCCACAGTGCGCCAAGCTCGGATGCAGTGGAACCGAGGGAGGAGGACCCACTGCGGCCGCCGAACATCTTTAGGGAAAGACCACTCCCGTTCATTCGATTTCTCTTTTGAGTTGTGTTTGTATCTTACGCTTTTTTAAAAAAAAATTTAAAAAAAACGAGTTTTTCTTCTTTTTTTTTTTTTACCGGCCTCCATCGTATTAGCACACATCGAGATGGGCTTCCCGTCCGCCCAGCAACTGGGGCGCGCCCGCTGCGCGGTAGCCGCAGCAGCAGCACGGTCCGCGCGTGCGGCTGCCGGCGGCGCCGCACCGCAGACACGCATGGCGGCAGCGCAACCAGCTGGCCCCTGCCGCTGCCTGTATACGCGGAGCAGCAGCCTGCGTCCAGCAGCAGCAGCAACGGCGGCGGCGTCACCACCACCACCATCACCACTACAACGCCGCACTTTGTTCACGGCACAGCCGCTGCGACAGCAGCAAGCGGGCGACGACACGGCGGCCCCGGCCGCCAAACGAAAGCAGCCGCGGTCGGCCGGGGCGAAGCACTCGCTGCGGCGGGTGGCGGTGATTGCGCAGCAGCAGCCGGTGGCGGGTGGGAGTGGTAGTGTTGCTGCTGCCAAGGAGGCGCAGGCTATGGTGGACGCGGACGAGGAGAAGGGCGAGGCCGGCGACGGGCAGGGCGCACGTTCAGTGCCGCCGTCGTCGTCGGCGCCGTCGTCGTTGTCGTCTGGCGAGGGCCGGGGCGAGCGACGAGCGGTAGCAGCACCGGCACCGGCACCGGCACCGGCACCAGCACCGGCACCGGCACGGACGAGCAGCGCCGACGCATACAGCAGTGCGGACGGCATCACGGACGGCAGCAACGTGATCGAGGCGATCTGCGTGGCAGAGGCGTTTGACATGGAGCGGGTGATGGCGATCCTGCAGGCGCAGGGCTTTGTGCTGGACGCGGACGGCAGCGGGTTCGAGTCGCACGAGGTGGTGCACGGGCGGAAGCGTTGGCGGCAGGCGGCGGCGACGGCGGGCGACCCGGACGCGGCGGCGGGCCGCGACGTGGACGTGTTTGTGTTTGAGAGCGGCACGCTGGTGGGCTGGGGCCTGCCGGCGGACGCGCTGGACGGGCTGGCAGGGCAGGTGGCCACGACGGCGGCGGCGGTGGACGCGCTGGGGCCGGGGGCGCGCGAGACGGAGTCGCTCGAGTTCCGGCGCGACGCGACGCGCGAGACCAGCGCGCTGCGCGGCAGCGGCGACGTGGTGGTGCTGGGCACGCGGCGCGAGGCGGCGCTGGGCGACCGGCTGGCGACGACGCGCGCGCAGATTGCCTTCTCGTCGGGGCTGGCGCGCAGCGTCAAGCTGGCGGTGCTGGAGCGGTCGTTCACCGCGTACTTTGAGAGCACGCGGCGCATCCCCGAGCTGCTGGCGGGCGGCGGGCGCGACAAGGCCACCGGGCGGCGCGGGCTGCGCAGCTGGCTCGGCCTGTCGCCAGCGCTGTCGCAGTCGTTCATCCTGCAGAAGACGGGCGAGCTGCTCAGCCTGCGCGCGCAGCTCAACCACTACCGCGAGCTGACCGACGCGCTGCCGGACATCTTCTGGGACGCGCGCGCCGAGCTCGGGCTGGAGGGCTACTATGAGCAGGTCGGGCGGGCGCTGGACGTCGGCGTGCGCATCAAGACGCTGAACCAGAAGATGGACTATGCGCAGGAGATTGCGACGGTGCTGCGGGAGATCTCGAGCGAGCGGCACGGGTCGCGGCTGGAGTGGATCATCATTGTGCTGATCACGGTGGAGGTCGTGTTTGAGCTGCGACGGGTGTGGCGGGAGGGGGATGAGTAGAGGAGGAGTGTCGGTGACCCCTGGCCACCTCCAAAGTGTGTCTGTCGGTCGGCCTCGGGCAGCGTCGGTAGGCCATCATACATCAATTCTTCTTCTTTTCCCGTTCCTTGCCTTGCTTGGCTCTGGTCATCAGTTGTCTGACCGGGCTGCCTCCAGCAACGCCCACATCCGCGGCAGCACCTCGCCCGGCACGTCCTTCAGCGCCGTGTGCATCAGCGTCGCGTCCTCCGCCAGCTGCAGCCGCCCCGTCGCCGCCGCCGTCCGCCGCGACAGCGCCGGGTCCACAAAGATGTCGCCCGTGTACAGCAGCGCCGCCACCGGCACCGTGTTGGCCCGCAGGGCCGCCGCGTCGTACAGCGGCGGCCAGTCGGTCTTGCGCGCCAGGAGGTCCGCCGCCCCCGCCAGCGGCCGCAGCGCCCGGAACGCGCCGTAGTGGCAGGGGTAGACGTGCTCGGCCGAGAGATGGAGGGCGTCGTCGTCGTCGTCGTCGTCATCGTCGTCGTCATCGCTGTCGTCGTTGTCGTGTCTTGCACCGTAGCCGTCCCAGGCCTGCTCCCGCAGCCACCAGTACCCCGGCCGCTCGTCGCGCCCGACCCGCAGCGCCGACCATGCCGCCGCCGACCCCGGCCCCGGCTCGGCCACGCCCGCCTCCGTGTAGATGGCCTCCTGCAGCAGCGCGTACAGCGGCCGCTCCTCGAACCGGATCCACGTCTCCATGTGCACCAGCGTGTCCGGCCGCAGCGTCCCGCTTTCGCTCAGGTCCGCCACGCACCGGTCCAGCGCCGCACGCACCTTGGCCGGCCCGTCGCCGACGCCGAGCGTGCGGCCCAGACACAGAAACCGCTCCGGCGTGAGCACGCCGCCCCGCGGCATCGCCAGCGGACCCTGCTGCCGCTGCTGCCGCACAATCCACCGCAGCACCTGCCGCGCCTTGGCCGCGTAACCGGGGTGTGCCGCGTAGAACGAGTCGCACGCCTCTGCCACGCTCGTGTACAGCTGCCGGTACACCGTGTCGGCATGGCAGCCCACCGGCGGCACGCCGCCCGTGACGATGGCGCCCTCCAGGCCGCTCGCGTAAAAGGACAGGTACGTGAACGCCACCCAGCCGCCGTACGACTGCCCCAGCAGCAGCCACCGCCCATCGCCGCCCAGCAGCGCCTGCCGCACCGCCTCCAGGTCGCGCACAATGTTGTCCTGCCGGCACAGCGCCAGCAGGTCGGCCTGCTGCTGCGGCAGGAGGCCCAGCAGCCGGGGTTTATCGCCCTCGTCGTCCTCGTCGTCCTCGTCCTTGTCCGCACCCGTCTTCTCGTCCCCCCCCGGCAGCGGCACCAGCCGGTCCGCCCGCAGCGGCATGCTGCTGCCCGTCCCACGGTAGTCCATGTACAGAACCTGGTAGCCCTTTCCCAGGAAAAAGTCGTTGATTGGTGGGTAGTCCGTCGGCGGGTTGTCCGACCCGGGACCGCCTACCGCATACACCACCACCGGCCGCGCCCCCACAGCCGCCGCCAGCTGCGCCGGGTCGTTTGTCGTTGGCACCGCTTCGGTCGACACCTTTCCCGTCACCACGCGCACCGTGACCGTGATCTTCTGCTGCAGTTGGTCGCCGTCGCCGCCGCCCGCCGCCACCTGCGCGTAGTCGAGCGGCACGCGGAACCGCAGCTTGGTGATGGCGAAGCCGTCCAGCTGGTACCGGTGCCCGGCGAGCAGAGTGGCCGGCAAAACTGGGAGAGCCATGTTGTCTTTTTCTTTTTCTTTTTCTTCTTCTTGATCTGTGGGTTGTATGCGTGTGGTGTGCACCCCAGCAGAAAACGCGGACTCGACGAGTTCTTATTATACTCGCCGACGTGGTCACAAGCACTCGCGTCACCATCAGGGGCAGGCAAAACTTCAGTAATGCGAGCCAACAAAGACGAGACGAGAGCCACCCCTTTGTTGAGCCGCTCCTGTCGTCACTCTTTGTCCTGTGCCCATCCGGCACCCACCCCCAACCATTCTGCCTTCTGTGCCACGGCCCCCCTCTGCATCTCGTGTCGCACCCATCCTGCACGCGACCGCCAGGTTTCCGAGACCAGTCAACGCCGCCTCCATCAGCAGATATCCGGCGGTCAGGATCAAGGTTCACACCGGTCGCATGCGTGGTGTGGAGGCTGTGCAAGCGAGTGGCGTTCGTTAGTAGAGCCTGGCTAGACCAACGCCGGTGAGGTAGTAACCAGCCCGATGCGATGTCGGCAGGTAGAGGGAAACGAACAGAAAGGAGTCGCAAGGGGTCCAAAAAGCAAGAGAGTCAGATCAAAGGTCAAAGCAAATCCAAAAAAAAAAAAACGTAAAGCCAAGAAGTTCAGAATTCAAAACTTAAAATTCAAAAAAAAAACCCACGTCAACCACGGCCACCGGCCGTTTTCCGGCCCAGGTCGCGGCGCGGTCGCAACACACGCGACCCGACCGCCCGCTTCTGGCTACCGTGCAGAGCCTCCACCCATGGCATGGCCGCCGAGCGCGCTAGCAGCCCGGCTGGGGCGTCGTCGCCGCTCGACGAATCGGCATCGTCGTCGGCGGCGTCGTTCTCGGCGTCGTTGTCGTTGTCGCCACCCTTCCCCTGGAAGTACAGGTCCTCTGTGTACGCCCACGTCGGCAGGTCCTGCTTGCCCGACACCAGCACGACGCCCAGGCCGCCCTGCCGCAGCACGTCGTCGACCGCTTCTGCCGCGTCCAGTGGCGTCAGCAGCAGCAGCGTGCGTCGGGCCGTGTCAATCCCGCGCACCAGCGCCTGTCCCAGGCTGCGCGAGAAACGTGGGTCCAGTGCCAACGCCCCAGCCGGCATCAGCAGCGGGAGGCCCTCGGGTGAGCGGACCAGCGGCGGACGCTTCAGTGCTGCAGGCACGCCGTCGGCACCATTGGTGGTGGCCGTGTTGCTGCTGTCCCCAAACGCCGCTGCATCCTCGACCGCCACGACCGAGACAACCGTGCCGTTGATCGCGTCAGCCAGCAGATCGGCAGCCGGCTGGTAGTCATAACATAATATCCCCAAGATGCCGCTCTCGCGCCCGGTGTACGGGACCGTCCACGGCCGCATGGTGGCCAGTGGCACCACGGTGCGGCCCCACGGCAGCGGGCTGGACGGCCCCCCCAGATCCAGGTGGAAATACGACAGGCTCTGCATTGTGCGCAGCTGTGCCGCCGTTCGCACCGCTGCCGACGCCGCGCTGTCTCCCGGTTGCGAGGGCAGCTGCACAAACGGCGAAGACGCCGACGACGACGCTGCCCGCAGCGTCTGCACCGTCTCGTCTGGCCCCTCCTGCGACATGTACACGACGCGCGACGGCCGCAGCTGCGCTGTCAACGCGCCCAGCAGCTCCAGTCCCGTGCCCTGCACCCACCCGGGCGTGTTGACTACAAGCGGCGGACTCGGCGGCCGCGCGCGCATGGTTCGGCCGTACGCGGCAAAGAGGTCCAGCACACACGCCGCGTAGTGGTCCGGGTCGGCTGCCGGCGACACCGCCGCCAGGTCGTGCGCGCGCACCACGCGGTTGCCGCGCGTGCCACGGCCGCTGCCGTAGTCGGGCACGTAAGGGTGGCAGAACGGCGGCGCCAGGTTGGGCTCGGAAACCACCACCAGTGACACCGTCCCGGGCGGGCCGTACTCGGGCTGGCCCGGGTCCACGTCTAGTACTGCCACGGTCCGTGCTGCCGCTGCCGCTGCCGCCGACTTCGTCTTTCCCCGCTCGGTTAGCAGCCGGTTGACTAGCAGCCGCGAGAAGGTCGACTTGCCCGACCCCTTGGGCCCGCAGACAAAGACAATCAGAGGGCCGGGCCCGCCGCCGCGTCGTGGCGGCGGGGTAGTGAGCTCGGCCAGCAGTTTGTTCCACTCGGGAGGGGCCACCAGGTCGTGCGAGCGCGAAGTGCTCTCGTTGGCAAACAGCTGTCTGTTAGTGGAAGGGAGAAAAAGTACTGGCTGCAGGTTCGGAACGCACAATCTGAAACGTCGTCCTGGCCGTGTCGGCTGCTGCCTCTACCGCCGCCACCTTGCTCGAGTCGTTCCATAGCCGCGCAAATAGCGGCGACATCTGTGCCAGTTTTCGCAGCGACGCCGCTGCCGGGTGCGGCGCCAGCACCACCGTCGCCTCATCGCCCGCCGGACGGAGCACTGGCAGCGCGTGGCACTGTGGGGCATGCACCCAATGCGTCTGCGCCGACGCGACCAGCGTTGCCCCGGCCACTGTCACCGCGCCCGCGCTGACGGTCACGCCGTAGCTGCCCAGGACTACCAGGCGTTCGCCTTCGGCCAGCGTTAGCTGCACGCGCCCGTCGGCCTGCCGCTGCATCGTCTGCGCTGTCGGCCGGAACACAGACCGCATCACTGTTGGCTCGCGTCTTGTCGATGCCGCCGTTGGTGCGGCTGCCGTCTTCGCTACCGTCTCCGTTGGTCGCACGTCCGGTGCTGCCTCGGCCTGGCCTGCACTATCCAGCGTCGGCTGGATCTCTGCCGCAGTCTCAACCGCAGCCGGCTGCGGCAGCAGTCGCTTACGCAGCGCAGCAATGGCACTCATCCCTATCAAAGACGTGTCAGCCGTGGTCCTCCTCTTCTCTTCCTCGCCAGGCCAGGCCTACCTTGCTCTGGCGGCGGCTCCGGCGCCTTTCGCTTCTTTGCGATGGCCATAAAACAGACTCCCGTGCCTTTCGGGCGTTAACAGCAACGTCTGCGAGATCTCGTTGCCAATGCATCCAAGGTCTTTCAAGACGAAGCTGTTGGATTTTTTTGGCGGAGGGTGGTACTGTGTGTGCACTGTATATTGATGTCAGCCCTGCGAGGCCTGTGTGACTGTTCTCGTAATACTCAAAACAGCCCAAGCATGGGTGATATGTTCACAGGCGGTCGTTTTGCTTGCTGTCCGTCAACGAAGAGAAGAAAAGGAAAAAGGAAAAAGGAAAAGCGCCGCAGACGCTCCTGCCAGTGCGAGTGTTGCGGGAAACGATGGCGGTGAAGATTTATGTCGTTTTCTGCCGCTCTTTCCTATCATGGAAAACCCGCGTCAGCCAATGAGAAGCGCGTTCTGCTTCAAGTGAATTTTTTCTTTTTTTTTCCCTTTTCTTGCCTTCTCTCTCCCTCCTCTCCGGTGCGATCCCAAGAGAAACGGCGAGCCTCCCACGAGATTGCAAACGACGCCTTACCGCCCAAACTGCGCACCGCAGCCACGCATTCCTTTCACACACGCACACGCCCTCTTCGTGGGCCCAAAGGCAGAAGACGCCATGGTCTCGAATCGAGTGAACCCCAGCTCGTTGAAGTCCTTCACAGCCCAGCTCCTGGGCCGCAGCCACGAGCCGCAGCCGGTGAAGGCACCGACGCTGGATGACCTTCAAAACGGCGGCGGATCTGGTGGATACGACGATGACGACAGTGATACCTCGTCGGCATCGTCGTCTTCCGCGGACGACGACTCGGACAACGACGACACCGCCGGCACCGCTGCGTTCTTGAAGAAGATCCAGCCGAACATAGCCAACGGGGCGACCAACGGCACGTCACCGGCCAAGCAGAACGGTGCGCCATTGGCCACGAAGAGCAAGACGCAACAAGACAGCAGCTCGTCTTCCGCGGCGTCTTCGACCTCCTCGGACACCTCCTCGGACGCAGACTCGGACTCGGATTCCATCACAGAGCCAAGCTCTGCGGACAACAAGGTTGCCTTGGAAAAGCAGCTTGCCAGCGAGGCGGAGTCGCGTGCCGTCAACGGGAACGCCATCAGCGACAAGGCCGAAGAGGACGAGGCCAGCGACGACGAGATGGTCGATGCTCCCGAGGAGCCCGAAGAGGCGGACCAGTCGTTCGCCATCTCTGCGCGTAACAGCACAAACGACCACCATGGGGCTGTGACAACGGTGACCGCCGCCGCCGCCGCCGCCGCCGCCGCCGCCGCCGCCGCCGCCACGTCCTCCGAGGACGCCTCCTCGTTTGCGGCTGAGGGCTTCCAGCTGCGTCGCGCCGCGCAGGAGCTCGACGCGTCCGACGTGGCGCGCATCTTCCGCCAAGCCAAGCTCGAGGGCAAGCAGCTGTGGTACTTTACGGCGCCGGCGTCTGTGCCCGTGACCGTGGTCGAGAAGCTGGAGATTCCGGTGAACGGCGCGCGCAACGGGCAAGCCGTCGTGCACCACGAGGGGCAGGACTACGGCATGAACTTTGACGACGCCCTGACAACCAAGATGATTAAGGTCTTGATCCCCAACACGGCGGGCGACAAGTACTCCATGCGTGCGTTTCCTCATCCAGTATCCCAACCAAGGAAAAGAGAGAATGTGCTGACAACCCAGTCGATCGCAGCGTGGACCAGACCATGCATCTCAAGCGCATCACGCAGTTTTCGCAGCAGCAGCAGGACGGTGATGCGGCCCTGCCGGTTCTGTCGCCGCCTCCGCCGCAGCAGACACCGGCCGCCAAGAAGGGACCGCGACCGCAGCCCGCCAACCTGAAGAACCGCAACGTGCCGTACGGCATTCACGACCCGAAGACGCCGCGGCCCGTATCGACCACCGCCATCCCACCTCCCTCGGTCGGCGCCGTGGCCCCGCCAGCAACACCGGCAACCGCCAGCAGTGGCAAGAAGCGGAAGCTCCAGGGCGGCGCCGCTGCGCCTGCCCCGGCCACGCCAAAGCCGCTGCAGACGGACAGCACCGATCCCGCACCCAGCACCAAGAAGGCCAAGAAGGCCGAAAAGGCCGAGAAGGCGGCAAAGGCCGCTGCTGCCGCCACCGTCCGCAGCACCACAGCCATCGCGCCCCCTCCGATCCCGCCCCAGGCGCTTGCCAGTGCCGCCATCTCTGCCGCCGCTGCGGCACCGGCCAAGCTGGCCGTGACCGCAGTGCCGGTACCGACGCCGCGGTCCATCCTCAAGACGCTGGGCACCGGCTCCGCCACCAATGGAGGGACGGGCACCGCCACCGCCAAGAAGACGTCGGTCGTGCTGCCGCCGGCGGTGCCCATGCACGCCAGCACGCCGACAGCCGCAGACCATGCCGGGTCGGTGCCGCCGTCGTCGCAGGGCTCGTCCTTCTCGCAGACGGTGCTCGACACGCCATCGCGGGTCCTGGGCGACGACGCAGCCGTGAAGCGCAAGGAGAAGAAGGAAAAGAAGGACAAGAAGAAGGACAAGAAGAACGAGAAGGAGGAGGAGCCGGCCGCAGTCGAGGACGCGCCCGAGGCCGAGCCCGAGGCCCAGAAGAAAGAGAAGAAGGAGAAGAAGGTAAAGAAAGAGAAGAAGGACAAGAAGGACAAGGAGGCGGCCACGCCGGCGGCGGCGCCCAAGAAGGAGACGCCGATCCCGGTGCCGCACTTTCCATTCTGAGTGCAGTCGAGGAGGGTGACGAGGGCTGCCACCACGACAGGCGGAAGGAAGCCTCATCAACGTTTTTGGCGAGGGGACCAAGGGGGGGGGTTTTGGCGTTTTGCTGTTTTGCTATTTTCTCGTGCTTTGGTGCTTTTCTGTTCTCTCTTCTTCCAGATGGGCTGGAGCAATCCGGTGCCGAGGATGTCAGGCAGGCTTTGTTTCTACGTTCTCAACTGTTCTCATATTGCGTCGATCGGCTGGTTGGTTCTCTTCCGCGGACAGGAAGATACATACTACCCCCCCTTGTACAGCTCAGCAATGGCTCTAGCTTAATACAGAGCAAAATCCATCAGTCACACTCGGCTTGCATATATTGTGCGTGGGAAAGACTTGTTGTCTACTCGGCTCAGTCCATTGTCCAGCACGCTCCAAGCAGGCACACAAGCAAAGACAGACGTCCTGCGCCTCCAAGGTCCGTCTTCGTCCATGAGGCTACATCCATCCCACAGCACCTCCCAACACCAACAACCCCGACTCGCTCTCCACCACCTCGTCCCAGCCAGCCAGTCCCTAACTAGCCCTGACCTGTGTTCCCATTTCACGCCATGCATGATTGCGAAAGGGAAGGTCCAAAACAAAAACGACAAAACAATTTGGCATGAAAGCACAAGAATCGCTCCAAAAACCCCGGGGTAACGAATGCGTAGGCACAGCCTTTTTGTGTGCGCTCCTCCTCCAGTAATAGAACACCATGAAACACCGTAAACAAAACGAAGGGAATGAGAATCGACCCGCTGCAAGCAGCGTGGCTCGTCTCGCCAGCCCGCCGGCTCCATTCAGCCCAGCAATGCCACACTGCTCGAAGAAAAGAAAAAAAAGCAAACAGGGCAGAACGGAGAAGGGAACACACACACACACACACACGCCACCGATTAAAACTGCGCCGCGATCTTCCTCCCGTTCCCCGATCGAGGTAAGATTTAGGATATGGGGTGGAAAAAAGTCCAGAGTCTATTCGGAGTCCGCAAGCCAATAAACGCGTTCGTCATTCATGATGCGTAACATGGGTGAAAGGGGAGGTCGAAAAGTAGCCGAAAGAAGAGAAGTGGAAAAAAAAAAGACAACCAGTGACTTGCGTTGGTTGCTGATTAGGAATTAAAAGTTAATAAAGGTGCAAAAAGGCGGTGGACGCGTGCGTGTGTCGTGAATGTGCACAAGGTGTGTGCGCATGTGGCTATGCGTGGCTGTGTGCGTCGTGCAACGGTCACCGCACAGCAACCACCTCGGTCAGCTCGCTGGGCCGGATGGCAGTTGGTGTGTTGTTGCTGTCCCAGCCCACAGGCGATACAGAGTGGAACTCGACCTCGGGCGTCGTCGGGCTCATGGAACCTGGACTACTCTGGCTGTAGCTGCCGCTGGCGCGACCAGACAGGGAGGCAAAGCTAGACGCGCTGCCCACTGTCCACTCGTCGCTGTCGCCAAAGCCGGTGCCGTGCGGGCTGCGGTGGCGTGGCAGCAGGTCGAGGCCAAAGCTGTCGTAAGAGTCGTAGACATACTCATCAACGATCGTGCGGGCCGTCTCACCCAGCTCGGTGTACTCGTACTCCCAGCGGGTACGCTTGTCCAGCTGGCGGCGCGGCATAAAGCTAGCGCGCGAAATATAGTAGAACAGCGCGGCCAGCAGGCTGCCAGCGACCAGGTCGACGGCGTAGTGGTGGTTAAGGTACATGGTAGCCCACCAGATCCAGCCGACGTAGGCAATGAAGATAAGGCGGAAGCGCGGGAAGCAATAGCTCATAAAAAGGGCCTCGAGCGTGGCGTCGGCAGCGTGTAGGCTCGGGAAGGCGCCAAAGGGCAGCGGCGCAGTGGTGAAGCTGGTAGTGTACATGTCGACACCGAGGAGTTGGTCGACGCGGGCCAGACCGGCGGGCGAGCCGGGCATGCCATAGTGGGCGGGCTCCAGGCCATGCATGCGCTCATACCAAGGCGGCGTGCAAGGAAACACCAGCTGCGTGGTGACGCCGATGAGGGCCAGGTAGCCAAAGGCACGTGCGAAAACAGGCGTCGTCCCTGGTGCTGCGAACAGGAACATGAGTGCGCTGCAGATGGCGGGAGCGCCAAAGTGGCCAAGACCATAGGGGATCCAGGCCAGCAAGTCCAGCACGGGGTGGGTGTGCGCTGACAGAATGTTGGAAAGGTTGGCACCGTAAAGAACGTTTTCCAGCGCAGGGAGAACGCGAACCCAGATGTGCGGGCGGTACTCAACCGGAATGAACCTGGGGGGGTTAGACTCTACTCTAGATAGAAAAAAAAACATGACCAAAGGTCAAACATACCGACTGCAGAAGAAGTACAGCAGGTACGTCCATATCGGCAGGCTCGGGAGGAAAAATTGGCGCGTCAGGGGTGCAAGCAGGAGCAGGGCGTAGCCCAGGACAATGGCGATGTCGACGACGATGGGAATGGGAGCGATGACGAAAGAGAAGATGACAAAGGCAAAGGTGATGAGGTGCTGCACGTCATAGACAGTCCACTCATGGCGGCGCAGGGCACGCAGGCCGTCGGCCGGGTTGTATGAAGCCTGGAGGGCGCTGACGGTGCCGCTGCCTTCCTTATCGGTGAAAAAGCGAGACCGGGAGCCGGAGGGCGGGATCGACAGGCGCGGCTTTGGTCTCGGTTTCTGGTGTTTTTGTGGTCTCCGGCGGCCAGGACGGAATTTGCGGGGGATGGGATTCCAGTAGGAGAAAGCCGAAGCCGAGGGCCAGAGGAAGCTCATCTTTGATGTGGAGGGGGTAGACTGCGAGAGGATGGCGGCAACGTCCTGCAACATGATGGAGAGAGAGGGGGGGAGAGGTGAGAACGGATGGGATAAGGAGTTGTAGGACACTGCAAGCCAGGCAGAACGGCTCTCACAGCAGGCAATGAAAAGTCCGTGCGTTGTCAAGAGAGAGAAAGAGGTCGTTGGGATGCGGGCGCTTGCCGCTTAATCGAACAGGTCAAAGGCCGAGATAGGATATCGAGGAGGGCGGTCAAGACGAGACGATCAAGACAAGACAAGGTCGGGTGTCGAGAGGAGAGGCGGGACGACGTGGACGTGGAGGATTGTCAGCAGCGGAAGCCCATCGTCGAACGTGCAAGGAGACAGTCGTAAGGGGAGGAGGCCGAAAAAAATCGGGAGAGAAGAAAAGGAAGGGGGAGAAAAAAAGAAGGAGAAAAAAAAAAAGGAGAAAAAGAAGGAAAAGGGAAAGGGGAGGAAAAGGGCAGGCAGAGGAGATTTGACGGGTGGGACGATGCTGAGGAAAGGAAAGCACGGGCAACGGAGCGGGAAGAAAATGGGGCGGGTACTCCCCCCAAGCAGACGTGGGAGAAAGAAGGGGAAAACGGAGTTTGCGAAACGGGGTGGCGGCGTGTTCGTGACGGCGGGTGGATTATGCGCCGAGGGCGCGAAGCGAAGGAGAGGGAAAAAAAACGGACTGGGGCCACTGGACGCCAGGCGGGAAGTTGCGCTAATAGGGGGGGTTGGTGCAGTGCAACCAGCCTGAAGAGACTACGGAGTAAGACCAACCAACCATTGCGAAAGAAAAGAAGAAAAAAAAAAGCAGAAAAAAAAGAAAAAAAAAGAACGCACGGACGGACGAAACACGCTGGCGCTTATGGTGGTCCCGGGGGTTTACAGGGGAGCCTAGGACCACTTAAATCTCACAAAGTACTGCTCTACTGCGTGCTCTGTATTCCGACTGCGAAGATCGCGTGGTCTCGCGGCAACGGGAGGGGGGACTAGGAGGAAAGAGGGAACGGGTTGACTGACGAGGGGGAAGGCCCGCTGCAGCAGCGATGCTTTGCGCGGGGAGGAAGCTGCGATAGGACGGAGACAGCACGCGCACGGAGCGTTCGGTTTTCCCAGCGCCGCCTCCTCGGGGTTTAGTAGGTCCCGGGCCTCAAACGGTCGCCGCCAGGGTACGGTGTGGATCCCGCATCGAAGACAGGACCAATGGGCTTTTTGTGCTCACTGTGCTGGAAATTTCGTCCTAAGGAACCGACTACTCGTACTCGTACGGGTACCTTTGGTCTGCAGCGGGGGGTCTGCACAATGCCAATATGGATACTCCTTAAATTACAAAGAGGGCGCGTTTCATTAGAAGGGACAGACAATACGGAGGAGGCTCCGTTTTGCACGCAGACGATCTGCCTGCTGCACCTCGCGGCAGGCGACAGCTGCCCCCGGCAGGGAGAGGCCTGCAAAGTGGAAGAAGGACGACCCTTGTCTTCGTATTCTATCGCAGTTGCTGGGCCATCACCCCGAGCAGCCGTGGCGCACGCACATCGTTGCACGGCTTCGCTGGTTCTCCTCCTCTTTGCAGGGACGGTGTCGCACAAGAGCACCACACATCGACGATGCAGCCACCCGAGGTGTTTGCAGCGGGAGGGTTTGGTTTCGCTTCGGCTTCCCCAGACTCTGAATGGCGTTTTGCAGCGTGTATGACGACAGCATTTGTCTCTTTGCGCCTCTTTTTTCAACGTTCTCTCTTCCCTTTGGTTTTGTCTTCGTGCATTCTCCATAAAATCGATCGCACGCCGGAACTCCGGATTAAGCTTTTCTCGGTCGGCCGAGGTTCGGCTCTGCCTGGGCTCCGCCGCCGAAGATTGAAGAAAATTTCCGGACGAGACGAGCGCAGTCTGATCGTTCCGTGTTTCCTCTCTTTTCAACATTTCGATCTCGTTCCTTTCCTGTTTCTTTCTTTTTTTTCGGACTTCTCACTTCATTGACCCCCCTTCTCCCCCTCCTCCCCCGTTTACAGCTCCTAAAACGGGTGAAACAAAACGGCAAAAACGCTCGTAAGATAAGATACAGACCAGTGGATGCGAGACCCACCCTGCCAAACCCTGCTCAGGCCAAGCATCGTCCTCCCCACCGCGTTCGAACCAGTCGCCCGTCCCCCTGCTGCAATTTCGCATAGTGGAGGTTTCCGCGACTCGCAGAGGGAGGGGTTACGGGGCGGGTAAGCTGGGCCGTTGGCCATGAAGAGCGGGTGCAGGACGCAGGAGATTGGGAAGCGCGTGCCCTGGAACTTTGGGCTCCAGGCAACAGCAGATAAAAGCATAAGATCTCACTTGTAAAAATGGCGCAGCGCGGCGCGGCATCTTAGCGGGCGTCAGACGAGTACGAAATCATGCAGATGCACTGCCAACCAGGCGGTCTGGCGATCGAGATGCACCTTGCGCAGAAGTTGAGCTTGGCCTGCACGGTCAGCAGCAGCCCTGTGAGGGAAAGGGAAAATTCGGAGGCTGATGGTGGGTGCTGTGCATGCCGCTACGAGCTACGAGTACAGATCGAGGTCGTGAGTGGCTGCCGGTGTCCGGAGTCCTCAAGAAAGACGGCGTAGTGACTTACTGGCCCACGTAAACTGGGCAAAGACACACGGCGACTACGACTGACCCGCGTGTGCATATGGAGTAGCACCATCCACGCGACCGCCTGCCGAGCATTCCGAACAAGCGAATTCAAAACTATTTATTGTAAGACTATCGTCGAGGAATGCCACCCGCACGAGGAGCACAAACTATCGTCGAGAAATGCCACCCGTAAGATACGAGTGAGCACACGGGCTCCCTCTCAACGCCCTGAACAAAGACGCTGCGGAATGCTGTCGCGTTCCTGCTTCTGAGTCATTCCACCGGCCGGCGCATGGCCAACGCACGCGGCGCTTCTAGTAAAACTAGTAAAACCCCTCCACCATCAACTGCTGCATCGTCAGCTGGTGTAGTGTAGTCGGGGCCAGGCCCAGGACCTGCTGCACGGGCCCGTGCAAGCCGCCGCGCCAGCACGACCGGCGACGGCGTCCTCCGCACGTCCTGCTGTCGCAGCGCGTCCACCCAGATGGCGACGCTCAGCCAGTTTGTTACGCCAGGCCACGTTGCGCAGAGGGTCACCGTCGCCGGCCCGGGCAGAAACTCGGCCTGGTTGGCGCTGTCGCTGAAGGGGCGGCCGTAGGAATGGCGGTCGATTCAGACAAAAGCATAGTAGCCGTTGAAAAAAGTTCCACGGCTCGAGCAGCTCCAGTTGGGGCATGCGGACAATCGCCGCCGCCACTGGGCGCAGGAACACGTTCAGGACTGGAACCGGTGTGTCCGGGTACACTGCGCGCGCCGTCTACGCCAGCTTCTCGAGGCGGTGCCAAATGATGGGCGGGTCCGGCACCGGGCTCCGCGGAGGCCGTGCCAGGTAATGTGGCCAGATCTCGAGCACCACCTGCGGCGCGATCATGTCACGCCCAAAGAATTTGGCCGCGTCGGCCATACCTATCGATGACACGCACAGCTGCTCGCTGGCCTTGGCCAACCCCTGGGCCATCCGCATCCTTCGCTGGTCAATATTGTCCCGATGTCTTACATCACGACCCTCGCGAATGCCAGTAAGATACTCTGAGCGAGGGCGGGAAGTTGTCTTCGCTTAGCATCTTTTCGTACTCTGGCACGTTCACTCCTCGTTTCCTCTGTTTGCCTTCTTCCTTTCTCTCTTACCGCTGTACATGTGCCAGACGTGGACGTATCTTGGCGGCTGCCACAGCTCCAGTCCCGCTGTCCTCACGTTCTGTAGAAGCTTCGGCAGCAGCAGTCGGATGGCAGCCGCATCAAATTGGCAATAGAACTGGTTTCGGGGCCAAAAGCCCATCACTACCGGCGCCTCCCGCAGCTCCGAATTACTGCCATCGTTCGTCTCCAAATCGGCAGCGTCCACATGTGTCAGCCGGTCGATTGCCAGCGCCAGAGCTGCGTGCTCATAAACTGCCGAATGGCCCCTGGGGGTGGTGGGTGTAGCCATCGCCCATGACAGTAGCCGTGGTATGGGTCGTGGAAGCCAAATCGCCTGTTCGCGCGGTAGAGCGATATCCTGCTGCCATCGTCTGGGTGTTCCAACTCGGCTTTACTCTCATCTATCACGTCATCCATTGAGCGGCATGGGTATTCGGGCCACAACCGAATGCCTTGCACCAGTGCAGGCCGTCCAACACCGACGCTGCGCTGAGCTTCAGGCACATCTCGCCATTTTTCGTTGGCTCGCCCCGGAACAACGTCAAGCGGCATCCACACGGCGCGGGAAAAGGCCTTTTTGTTTCTGCATGTGTCAGTGGTCGAACGCGTAGACTCCATCGTACGGGAACGACGGGGGGGCATACTTTCTGATCGTCCGTCTTGGCTCCTGTTCGCGGCATTCCGGGCAGCTGTACGGCGCGATGACGATGTACAGCCACAGCACGCAGGGATTGGGGGTATAGCTGCTTGCGCCGCTCCTTGCTCTCCTCGTTAACGAGCAATTCCCACACCATCATGCCTATCTCCACGGGGAGATGCAGCACCATAGGATCGGCCGCGGCATAGGGATGAGCCTGTACTAGCTCATCGGGTGTTGTTGGTAGCGGCATGGCGATGCACTGATGAGCGTGCGATGAGTTGATGCAAGAGGAAGTCTCGGTGGGCATAAATGGATGTGAGGCGGCAGCTTTGGCAAGAGTATCTTACGATAGGAAGTTTTGGCTTATAAGGGTTGTCGGTTCTAGGGGCACTGGGCACTGGGTGTGCATCGTTCTTTCCTGTTTGGTTGAGTCTTTTTGTTCACTCCTACTTGTATATTCAGCAGTATTTCTGGGCTTGGCAAGAGCGGATGCCAGACAGCTTGATGCCGGGATTTATTCGGGAAGAAACGGTTGTAAAAATTGATATAAAAAAATGGGATGGGAAAAAGCGGCCACAGAAGGAGATGAACCCGAATGGAAGCCAGAAGAACAAGAAGATTAATCGGAAATGTCAGGTACAAAATCAGACCGCGGAGACAACAACCTTCATCCTCGATTCCCGACACCCGTCCACAGCCCCTTGGCCGTCTCCACCACTTTGTTCACCTCCATCCCCGGCCGTAGCGACATCGGCACGCCGCTTATGCCGGACAGCGCCGAAGCGTCATCCGTCGCCGCGTCACTGCCACCACCACCCCCCGGTACGCCGCGTGCCGCTGCGAGAGAGGCTGCCGGCCCCGTCGTGGCCGACGCGCTGCCCTCGCGCAGCTTGTTGATGGCGCGCACCGTGTCGATGGCCGCGTGCAGCGTGCGGCGCGCGTTGAAGTTTTTCTTGACCGTCGGCAGCAGGTTTGTCGCTGCCGGCATGCCCAGCGGCCCCGGACCGCCGCTGCTGCTACTGTCGCCCGTGCCCGCAAAGCCGCCCGTCTCGGTGCTCAGACCGGCGCGGCCCAGCTGCTCTTGCTGCTGTTGCTGCAGCAGCATCAGGCGTTGGCGGTCCCAGCCGGCCAGGAACGGGTGCTGCAGGGCCTCGTGGGCGGTCATGCGGCGTGCCGGGTCAATGGTCAGGCAGCGGCGGATAAAGTCCTTGGCTGCGTCCGACACGTTGCACCAGTAGTCAACGGGCGTGAAGGCGTAGTCGGCCTTGAGGATGGCCTGCATCTCCTCAAAGTCGTTATCGCGGTCAAAGGGCGTGTAGCCGCACAACAAGAAGTACGTAATCACGCCCAGCGCCCATAGGTCCACGGGCTTGCCGTGCCCTGTCTTCTTAAAGATCTCGGGTGCCATGTAACCCGGCGTGCCGCACGTTGTCGTCAGCACATGGAACTGCTCCTCGTCCATGACGCGCGACAGCCCAAAGTCGGCAATCAGCAAGTCCGCATTGTCCTCGGGCGTGCGGAACAGCAGGTTCTCTGGCTTGAGGTCGCGGTGCACAATGCCGTGATCGTGCAGGTACGCCACGGCCGACAGTGTAGCACGGATGAGGTCGGCCGCGTCCGACTCGTAATAGGAGCCCTTGCGGCAGATCCGGTCAAACAGTTCGCCGCCCAGCGCCAGGTCTGTCACCAGATACAGGTTGTTCATCGTTTCGAAATAGTCCACCAGCGTCAAGATGTTCTTATGGCCCATTGACACCTTTTTGAGAACGGCAATCTCGTTGCGGATCATGTGTTCGCGGCCGGCCATGAGCCGCTTGTTGATGACTTTGGCGGCATAGCACCGGCCCGTGTCGATGTGCACGCACTCCTTGACCACGGAGTAGGACCCGGCACCCAGGGTCTTGCCAACCTTGTACCGGCAAGGCTGGACTTGCGGCTGGGGGGCCATGGCAGTATCCGAGTCGATTTGAAGTATCGCCCGTCACGACGGGGTCTGTGTGGTCGAGGTCGAATCGAGGCGAGGTCGACGTCGAGTGAGACCTAGGTCGATCGATGTCGTCAGATCCGCGATGGTAGCGGCCGTGGGACACCGCTAGGGTGTAGAGGGAGCACTTAGTCGCGCCGATCTCTGTCGCCGTGTCCGTAGTTGTCGGGGATGGAGGGTCTGAATCGGGCGACTGCAACGGCCGCACCAACGTCGTGAAATGTCAGACGTTTCGCAGGGCTGAGAAAACAGTTTATTAAGAGGGGTTGCAGCGACTGGGAGCTCCGCATTCGTCTAGTGGGGCACAAAGCACTACGGGGAAAATGCAGCGGACCTGCCACTGCTACCCGTCGAGCCGTCCCCCCCCTCGCCGCGATTGTTTTTTGCTGCTTTGGTATTTCTTTTCGCGGACCCGGTTCTCGTGGAAAGATTTTTCTCTGGCCTGTAAGCGATTGGGCGAGAAGGAAAGGGGTGATCAAAACGAAGAGTGAGACGAGAAGAAAACAGAAGAAAACAGAAGAGAATGAGAAAAAGAAAAGAGAAAAAGAGCAGGACAGAGAAGCAAGAATGACAAACAGAACAATAGCAGATACAGACGAGGACAATGCAGACGGGAGTACTCACACTGTCTTGTACTTGTCCGCCTTGCTGGCGTCCGTCTCCCCCGGCACCGTTTCCTCGTACAGCCTCACCAGCTCGGTGAACAGCTTCCGCCGGTTTTCGTCCGCGTTAGCGCTGCGGCTGCGCTGTGTCTGTGCCTGCACCGTCAGGCTGTCCGTGTTGCGCGTGTAGTAGCGCGAGTTGCGCAGCCGCGTCCGCAGCAGCGCCGGCACCACGCCGGCCAGCTCGCCCACGGCCCACGACGTTGTCGCTTTGGTTTCGGTCCTGGTGGTCGGTCAGCCTTCTCTGTCCAATCTGCTCTTGTTCTGTGTCTCCCACCCACTTGTTCACATGCTGTCCGCCCGGTCCACTCGACCGTGCAAACGTCGTCGCACCCTTTGGAAGCGATGCCGACTCGAAGACCCGTCGCCATTCCCGTGCTGCTTCCAGCTCATCCGAGTCGAAGCCGGAGTCGAACGCCTCGTACCGGCCTGCCCATCGTCGGGTTCCAGCGGTGTCGGTTCCTGCTCCCGGCGCCACCGAGGGCCATGCCAGCCCGCCTGCCCGGTGCAGCCCGGACCGACGCAGCACACCGGAAGTCCATATAGACCACATGAAAGAAGCCGGGCAGACGAGAAAGCGGTCGTCAACGTCGTAAATCGCGTGTCTGTCTGTTCAAACGAAAGGAGAAAAACGGCAGGGTCGGCTACGAAAGCTCGCAGCACGTGCCAGCTGGTGCCAGCTGGCAAATTCACCCAAAGTGGGTCTCTGTTACCAGGGTTCGCTTCCCTTAAAATTCCTGCCTGTTCTGTCTCGCACCATACCTTCCCTCTCTTTCTTCTCTTTTCTTCCATCGCGCCTCTCGCCTCTTCTTGTCCATCTGTATCGACGCGGCACCCACCGCCTCACACCGACTGCTTCCCGGCGCGTCCATCGCGTTCATAGGCAATCTGTCTTTTTTTTTTTTTCTCGTTTCCGTTTCGGCTTGCTTGCCTTGACCGGGCGCTGCTTCCGTTTTCGCCTGTCCACTACGGTGCACAAAAAAAAACGCATGATCGCTCCTGCCTACCGTGCCCAGACTGGCAGTTTTCCCTTCTGAGCAAACGGCCCCCTCTTGGCTGTCGTTTTTTCTTCTTCTCGCCCTCCCGCTCTGCCCCTTCCTCGTCCTTCGTCCTTTGCCCTCCGTAAGGCTTCGACTTCCGCCACCTCCTTTTTTCTCGTCACCCATCACGGTCGTCTGCCCCTGCGCGTCGGCACACCACCGCCGTTCGCGACCAGGCGCTGCTCGCCCGTCCCTTGTTGTATTGCTTTGCCTCGCTTTGCATTGAAACTCTTCGTGGCATTGCACTCGCCATGGCTGCCCAGCCCGACGACGCGTCCTCGACGTCTGCTGCCCTGGCCGCCGACTCCAGCGTCGCCCAGAACGAGCATACTGAGGCCGCCAGCAGCGATGGCCTCAGCGAGCTGAGCTCTCCGCCCGACGCAGACGGTGAACCCGATCCTGACGCTGCCCAGACTACGACCCAGAGCTTCCCGGCTGCACAGTCCCCTTCAAACGGCGCTATGGACATTGGCGATGCCAATGCAAATGCCAATGGTGATGACTCTGAAAGTGCGCTGAGCTCGCCGCCCTCTGCAGCCGCCGCCGACGACGACGACGACGACGCCCCGCTCGCATCCGCCGCGTCTCCCCAAGCAGACGCCCCATCCGCTGCCGACGCCGCTCAAGACGCCGAGCTTTCAGCCGACGCCACGGTGATCGCTTCCTCCCTTGTGCCGGACGCGGCTCTGCCACCCGACGCCCCGGGGTCTTCCGACCCTTCGCCCGCCACTGAGGCTGCTGCGACCGATGCTGCTGCGACGGATGCACCCGTAACAGCCGACACGCACATGTCCGACATGTTTTTCACCGACGTATTGCCGTCTAAGCCATCGAGGTCCCGGAACCGCCGGAGACAAGCCCAGAACCAAGCCCAGAACCAAGCCCAGAACCAAGCCCAGAATCAAGTCCAAAGCCAAGCCCAGAGCCAAGCCCAGAACGGTGCACGCGCCCCTTCCGACCAAGAGCCGCAAACGCAGCCGGGCGCCGCGACCGAGGACTCGGGCATTGATATCGACAAGATGCTGGACGCGATCTCGGCCGAGGCCAACGGCGCCAACCCTCCGCCTGCCCTGTCTCTTCCCAAGCCGCCTACGGGCCCCGCACGCATGACGGGACGCAATGGTGGAGGCCGCCAGGGTGCGGCTTCTGCGCCTGCGGATGCGTCTGCCACTGGGGACTCCACGGCGGTGGCCAATGTAGGAAACGGCAAAGGCCGGCAGGCCAACGCCCCCCGTGATCGCGAGAAGGGTAACGTAGAGAGGGCGTACCAGTCTTTCCTTGCCGAAGAACGGGTGCTTATGGCAGACCTGGACGGCTGGGACAAGTTCCCAGACGGTTCGCGCATTTTTATAGGTACGTTTGTGTTTTTTTTTTTTTGGTTCTTCGGGCGAATGGCCGTGCTAACAGGCCAGGGAATCTTTCTCAGGAACGAGTCAGCAAGCGAGACGTCTTTGACAAGTTTCACCGGTACGGGCACCTGGCCCAGGTTGTGATCAAGTCTGCATATGGCTTTGTGCAGTTTCACACAGCAGCCGAGGCTCAAGAAGCCATGAAGCACCTGCAGGGCGGTGAGATCCGTGGCCGCAAGATTCGTATGTGTTTTGTTGTGTGTTAAGCGTTTGGCAGTTGAAGAGAGAGACTAACAGTGCAGACCTGGAAATCTCGCGGCCCGCAAAGAAAGAGAACCGCGAGCGCGACCGGTCCACCGAACGCGGACGGCGCCGGGGTGGCCGGGGTGCGGATCTGTACGACGGACGGGAAGGCGGCGGCCGGCGCGGCCGGGATGACTATCGGCCAGGCGACCGGGAAGCGTCGCCGCCGCGCAGAGAACGCGGCGGTCGGAACCGGGGCCGCGGCGACAGCTTCCGGGCGTCGTCGCGGGACCGGTCGCGGTCGCCGGAGCGTGGCGGCAGCGGGCGGGGGTACCGGTCGCGGCGGTCGCCGAGCCCGTATGGACGTGGCCGGGACGACCGCAGCGGCAGCGGGTTTGACGGGCGGCACAGCCGGCCGGCGGGCGACGTGCCGGAGGTGCAGTTCCTGGTGACGCAGGGGCTGGAGCGCGACTACATCAAGTGGGTGCAGGCGCCGTTTGCGGAGCGCGGGCTCAAGACAGACGTGCTGCTGCTGACGCCGCACACGCCGCCGCGCAACATGGTGATCCAGACGTACGTGCTGGAGGGCGTGCTGGCGGTGGTGGACCTGGACCCGAAGACGCAGGCGTCGGGCAAGATGCCGCTGCAGGTGTTTGACCGGTCAGCGGGGGCGACCAACGTGCGATTCGACGGGTACCAGGACCTGTCGCCGGCGGTGGCGGCCGACGTGGTGGCGCGGGCGCGGGCGATGGCCCAGGCCCAGCAACGCCAGCAGCAGCAGCAGCAGCAGCAGCAGCAGCAGCAGCCGGCGCAGTACGCGGGCTACCCGGCGATGACGGCTGGTGCGGCACCGCACTACGGCCAGCCTGCGTATAGGGCGGGCGCGCCTCCG
>PCDN01000001.1:2794872-2825589 GCA_002778105.1 Ceratocystiopsis brevicomis
CCCTCTCCTGCTCCCCTCCTGCTCCCCTCCTGCTCCCCTCCTGCTCCCCTCCTGCTCCTTTCCCGTCCCCCCTGCCCCATCCAAGAAGGACACACGTGTCCGCCCTCTTCGTCCTGCTCCGTGTCTTATCACATGGCGCACTGGTCGCTCTCCACGCCCGACATGGCGATGCAGCCGGCAATGCAGTACGAGTTGCCAACCAAGTCCCCGTCGACGTTGATGCAACGATAGAGTACATCCATGAGTTGAAAGTCGTCCAGCTGGGGGAGCGTGCTGGTGGCGTTGACGGCCGTGGTGAGCTCGGTGCTGTTGTAGCCTGTATGAGAGTATTAGTAGAGGCGCCGACGACGAAGGAAAATAGGGAGACGCACCATCGTCGGTGACCAGCGACGAGCCGCACTTATACTCCTGGTACTCGCAGGCGGTGGTAAAGGCCACGGCCGGACCGGCGAGGGCGACGAGGACAGCGGCGGAGCCGGCAAAGGACTGGTGGAACAGCATGTTGAAGAGTGTTGGTGATAGTGGTGGTGACGGTGGTACGAGAAGTAGATAATAAAAGGGAAAGTGTGCAGGTGCCTGGTGAGAGCGTTTATTTTCTTTCCTTTCTTTTCTGTCGGGCGTGCGTAGGGGCCTGCCTTTATAGACATTTCTTCCTCCCTCCAAGGCTGCTTTCCCTCGCACCCCAAAACGACAAAGAAGGAGGAAAAGAAAGACAACCGCCGTGACGTCGACCCGGTGCCGCCCGGCATCCCCAAGGGCGCGCGAGACAAAAGAGGCCAAGTCGACAGCGATCCGTCTAGGCCAACATTCTGGGCCGTCTGCCCTTGGCCCACGATTCCTGACATAAGAGAAGACGGCCAAGCAGATGAACTGACCAAGGGATGCATAAGAGATGAAAAAAAAATGTGCCGTGCAGAGAACAAGATGATGGTCAGCACGGTGTGAGAGGGCGAAGGGGCAGCGGGGAGGGGGGTGACAAGGAAGGGGCGTGTCCATGCCGGTCGCCTCTGTCTGCACGCTGCTGGGCGGGCAAGACAAAGAACAGACCAGCTGATGCCCCGGACGCTGGTGCGTGCGATAGATAGGCAGACAAAGCCAGACGTCTTGCTCGCCTGCTGGCCTGCTTGTTTCCCAAACTGCTTGCAGACGGGCTGCTCTGGCGGCCTTGGTGGCGGCCTTGGTGGCGGCCCCGGCGGCCCCGGCGGCTGGCAATGACATAGCGATCAGCGCAGGCTGTGCTGGATGGAGATGGCGACGCTGGAAAGAACAAGGAAGCGAGCCGGGCACAGGGCAAACCGAAGCGTTTCCGAGACCGCGGGAGGGAGGGGGGGTGTCCTTTGTCGTGGGGCTGGTCATGCTTTCGCCAACATCGTCTTTGTTCCCGGTTTCTCCTGTGTAGTCTTTTGTCTCTTTCTCCTCTTTCGTCCCGATCCGCTCCGGCGTTGTCCTTGTCTAGGGACGGGCATAAGTTGCTGTCGGACGAGGACGTTGCCGGTGCAATGCCAGCCCGGCCGGAATGCACGCTTCTGAGGTAAAGCACAGCACCGGCGTCCCAAATGTGGGAAAGATGTGCAGATCAATTGGAGAGAAGAATGCCGGAGAAAGTTCATGATCGTGAACATCATGATATTCTCCCGAGGTTTTTTTTCTTTTTCTTTTCTTTTTTTTGGACACTTTTTTTTCTCTCTCTTTGCTTTACCCTCCTCATTCATTGTCTGCTGGATCTTCCTTAAAAACTTCCATATGCCCTGTAGCCTTCCTCTTATTTCTCTCTCGGATCTCGTCACTCCCTGCAAGCCATCCTGCGCTTGCGTGGAATGGACCCCCTTTTTTTGTCAACACAAGCGCCAGACAAAAACGGTTTTAATTGTCTGACCCCCCCCCCCCCCCCGGGCGCGCTCGGACAATGAACTTCTTTGTCTCTCCCCGATTACACCGGCATTCTTGGCCCCGGCACGGATCGGCAGCCATGCGAATGCGGAAAAATTCGCCCGCGGAGAATAGGCCCGTCTGCGCCTGCGACCAGCGACGTCTCGACCGGCGCCCATGTTTGCTTTCGTCGCTGCAGCCTCGCTGCAGCCCTGCTTCGTCAAGCCCCTGCAGGTAGGCAGTCCCGTCTCGTCGCGTGAGACTGCACGTCAGCGGCCATGCCGTCCCCTTGTCGCGCGACGTTTCCGTCAAAGGGGCAACGTGCTGTTTTCTTTTCTTCTTTCCGGCCGTCCTCGTTTTCTTTTCTGCTTTTGTTGTCTTCTCCAGTGTCTGCAAGCCCATCGCAGGTTGGTTTTATATAGCCCATTTTTTCCTTTGTGCTTTGAAATCCGTTCTCTTTTCATCTTCATCTTTGTCGATTTTTTTTCATTCCTTTTTGTTCTTCTTCTTGCCACCATGGGCCTTTTTGCGTCCCTCGTGGCCCTCCTCAGCGGTGCCAACCTCGTCCCTGATACCCTGCCCACATCCTTGATCAACAGCAGCACCGTATACCACTCGTGAGATAATCTCTCCTCTTCTTCTTTTCGTTCTTCTTACCCCTAACCATCCAGACGAACGACCCCCTTTGTGCTCCAGATCGGCAGCACCCAGTTCGCCCGCCGTCGTCTGTGCAGTCGTCAGGCCTTTGCCTATGTCGTCACCGACGGCACCGCTGCAGCCTGCCGTGCCGCTACTTCCTTTGTTCTCGTAGGCGACCAGCTCTACACCGCTGCCGATGGCACCCCTGTTGCTGCCATCGACCCCGATGCACAGCCCGTCCAGCCCCTGCTGCTGAGCGTTGCCCGGCCCGCCGCCGCCGCCGCCGCCGCCGCCTCTGCTGCCGCTGCCGCCGTCACCAACGGCTTCAAGGTCGATGCCGATGGCCACCTACACTGGTCCAGTCCTCGCTTCACTGCCACCAATGCCAGCTTTTGCATCTCCACTAGCAACGCTCTCATGGCCATCTTCGCCAACGGCGCAACCCCCGGTGGCTGTGCTCCAGTCAACCTCAGCTATGTGCCTGGTAGGTTTCCTTGCTGTCCCTTGTTTTGAGTGTCGTTAAGCTGACATGCTGAACAGCGTCAGCCTGTCCATCCTCCGAGTCCAGTGGCGGCGGAAGCACAACCATGACTATCGGGAGGATTGAGAACACAGAGACCAACAACTACTACGGCAGCGGTGGCAGTGGCGGTTCTTCAGGCTCCGGCAGCTCTACCGGCGGTACAGGTGCCGGTGGATTTAGCGGTAGCCCCGGTGGTTCCGGTAGCTCTGGCAGCTCTGGCAGCTCCGGTAATCCTGGCAGCTCCGGAAGCCCTGGCGGTGACTCTGGTGGCTCAAGTGGAACGGGCCACTCGGGTATTCCCGGAGGCTCCGGTGGCAGATCTGGCAGCAGCCCCGGCGCTTCCGGCGGCCCCGGCAGCTCCGGCGGCCCCGGAAGTTCCGGCAGTTCCGGCAGTTCCGGCAGTTCCGGCAGCTCTGGCGACCCCGGCAGCTCCGATAGCTCTGGCGGAAGCTCCAACACTCCCAGTGGCTCTAGTAGCAGCAGCGTGACGGTCATTGAAGGGCAGCCTGGACCAGCCGGTGCCAACGGCAACGATGGCAACCACGGCAACGATGGCAGCAATGGCATCAACGGCACCAACGGGTCCAATGGGGCACCTGGTCCCACGGGCGCTGCAGGCCCTATGGGCTACAACGGCACAAATGGCGTCAATGGAATAAACGGCCCGACGGGGCCGCCAGGACCGTCCGGCGCGACTGGCCATTCTGGCCCAACAGGGCCAACCGGCGCCGTAGGTCCGTCTGGTCCCTCCGGTCCATCCGGTCCATCCGGTGCGACCGGCCCCTCCGGCCCCTCCGGTGCGACCGGCCCGACCGGCGCAACAGGCGCGGCCGGCGCAGCCGGCACCAGCACCAGCACAAGCACCAGCGGCGAGACGTACGACGGCTATCAGTACTCGGGGTGCTGGGTGGTCAACACCAACACGTACGGGGCGTTGACGGTGGTGGCGCAGGAGGAGATCACCGAGTCGGTGGACGAGTGCGCCGACCACTGCAGCACGGCGTCGACAGGGGGCGCGGCGACGGTATACTTTTCGCTGGCGTCGAAGCTGAACGCGACAACGAGCACGTACGCCTCGTACTGCACGTGCTTCAACAAGCTGTCCGGGTCGACGACGATCAGCTACACGACGTACGTGTGCAACACGCCGTGCTCGTTCGCGGCGTCGGACGGGACAACACTGTACTGCGGCGGCAACGCCAACGGCTTCACGTACGCGTCGTTGTTTGTGCGGGTGTAGGGGTAGGGAGTAAGGGTGTTTCTGGTGTTTTGGGTTCTGGCGTTTGTATGGTTGGGTGGTTGGATGGCGTTCTGATTCTGGTTGGTTTGTTCAACGACTTGTCTGGTCGATTCCCGTTCAATAATCTCGCTGTTCGTTGATATTACTTCCCCTTCTTCGCCTTCTTGTCCACCTGCTCCTGGATGCGCCGCCGCTCCGAAGCTCCCTCAGCCTGCAGCGCCGCCGCCTTGGCGCGGAAGGCGTCGGTGTCGGCGTCCATGCCGATCATACTCTCGAGCAGCTTGATCTCGTCGGCCCAGACGCGCGGGTCCTCGGCGTCCTTGCCGCCGGGCCCCGGGCGCGAGATGGGCGTCTCCAGCACGAGCGGCAGGCCGGCAAAGGCGTCGGTGTTGACCAGGGTGTGGAAGGCGCGCAGGCCGAGGAAGCCGGTGCCGATGTTGGCGTGCAGGTCGCGGCGGCTGCCCAGCGGCGCCTTGCTGTCGTTGAGGTGGACGGCGCGCAGGAAGCGCAGGCCGACGATGCGATCGAACTCGGCCAGCACGGCGGCAAAGGACGCGGGCGTGCGCAGGTCGTAGCCGGCGGCGAACGCGTGGCACGTGTCGAGGCACACGCCGACACGCGCCTGGTCGTCGACCTGCTCGATGATGGCGGCCAGGTCCTCGAAGCGGTCGCCCACAGATGTGCCGCCGCCGGCCATGTTCTCGATCACGGTGACCACCGCCGACGGCGCTGTGTCGCGGTGGGCACGGTTCAGCGCCGCGGCGATGCGGCCCAGCGCGGCGGTGCGGCTGCCGCTCCCGGCCACGGCAGCACCCGGGTGGAAATTGTACAGCCCAATTCCGAGCGCGTCGCACCGTCGCAGGTCGTCGACAAAATTGCCGTACGCCTGGTCGGCCTTGGCCGCGTCCGGCTGCGCCAGGTTGACCAGGTACGAGCCGTGCGGCAGGCAGTGGCGCGCCGCGTCGTAGCCGTGCGCTGTGCATGCTGTCTGGAAGCTGGCCCGCGTGTCCTCGCCCAGCGGCGGGTTCTGCCACTTGCGCTGCGACTTGAGGAAGAGGGCAAACGCGTTGCCGCCGATCTGCGCCGAGTTGGGCACTGCGTTCTGGACGCCTGGGTGTGTTAGCTGCGTCTCCCAATTTTGCTTTCCTCGGCATACCACGTACCACCTGCACTGCTCACGTGCGCCCCAATGTACATGGCCTTGGGCAGCGTCGCCACGTCGGTCCGTCCGACCGCATCGTCGGTCTCTCCCGCCTTTTCCTTTGTCTTGGCCTTTTTGGTGCTCGGGGCCGTTTCGTTGGCTGCCGCAGCACTTGCCGGTTTGACCACCCTCCCATCGGCGTCTTCTGATGCTTTGCGCTTCAACAGAGGCGCAGGACTAGCCCTATTTGTAGAGCTAGACCGTTTTGTCGTCTTTGTCTTCGTCTTGGGACTGCTCGCGTTGTCGTCCTTCGCCTCTGCGTTCTTTTTGCTCGACGTCGACGCCTTGCGCGCTACTGACACTGCCGCGGTAACGGCGCCCGACACGGCCTCTGCGGTCTTGCGAGGCGACTGGCGTAGAGACGGCATGATGGCGAATAAAGGTCGATAAGAGAGAGAGAGACGACGTGAAAGTTCAGAACGCGTCCATCATGAATACTCAACGCGAGAAAGCGTGACTTGGGAATGAGTCATCTCTTAGTCAGATCTAAAAATTGGCGATGCTTCAGGGCAAGCAAAATCGAGAATCCCATGCCGTTCTTTTCTTCTCCCACCCGACCCCATGCTTGCACGCCTCTTCCGATCGACCATGAGCGCCGAGGTTCCAAGGGTTCCGATCCCACCGCGCGGGGTAGACTACCGGGGCAAGGTGGTGCTGGCACCGATGGTGCGGTCGGGCGAGCTGCCGTCGCGGCTGCTGGCGCTGCAGTACGGCGCCGACCTGGTGTTTGGTGGGTGCTTTTCCTTTTCTCCTTTTCTTCTTCTTGTTGGGCTTGTTCCCTCGTCCTGTTGCTGACCCGGCGCAGGCCCCGAAACCATTGATCGTGCGCTGATCGGCAGCACGCGCCGCGTCAACGCGCGCACCGGCTGCGTCGAGTGGACGCGCGTGCCGTCCAATGCCATGGTGGCATCGGCGGCCGAGGCGCAGCCGTCGGTGCTGTACCGCGTCCAGCCGGAGCAGGAGCGCGGGAAGCTCATCTTCCAGATGGGCACCAACTCGCCGGAGCGCGCAGTGGCGGCGGCGCGGCTGGTGGCCGGCGACGTGGCCGGCATCGACGTCAACGCCGGCTGTCCCAAGTCGTTCTCGACCGACGGCGGCATGGGTGCGGCGCTGCTCAAGACACCAGACCTGCTGTGCTCGATCCTGGAGGCGCTGGTGGCGCACATTGTGCCCGAGTTCGGCATCGGCATCAGCGTCAAGATCCGCATCCTGGCCAAGCCCGACGACACGGCCGCGCTCGTGCGCCGCCTCGTGCGCACCGGCATCCACGCGCTGACGCTGCACTGCCGCACGACGCCGATGCGCCCGCGCGAGCGGGCCATCCGCGACCCGCAGCTGTCCATGGTGGCTGCGCTGTGCCACGAGGCCGGCGTGGCCTGCGTCATGAACGGCGACGTGCCGTCGCGCGACGAGGCGCTGCGGCTGATGACCCAGTACGGCGTCGATGGCGCCATGATCGCCACAGCGGCCGAGCGGAACCCCAGCTGCTTCCGGGCCGGCATCACCGAGAACGGCGGGGCGCTCGCCGGCTGGCAGGAGCTGGCCGGCCACTATGTGCGCCACGCCGTCGCCGTCGGCAACCGCTTCGCCAACGCCAAGTACGTGCTCGCCCAGCTCGTGCCCGGCCGGCACGCCGAGCAGGTCGGCCTGATGCGCGGCCACAACTACGTCGACCTGTGTACCGCCCTGGCCCTGCCGCACCTGCTCGACGACGCCGCCGCCACCGACCGCGCCATGGGCCTCGACCCGGACGCGCTGCGCGCCGCCCAGGAGGCGCGCGACGAAGCCCGGCGGATCCAGCGCGAGAAGGCGGCCGCCCTGAAGAAGGAGAAGGCGACAGCCGCAGCCGCAGCTGGAGCCGCAGCCAGCCCGGCCTCCTCCGCTTCGACGTCTGCCGTCGCGCTGGCCGCCGGCGGTTGCATGGCCAAGGCGCGTGGCGCAGAGACCAAAAAGCGGCCGCTGTCGGAACGTGGTCCTTCTGCGGCAGCATCACCCGCAGCGCCAGCGCCCGCGGCTGCACGAACGGTTGCACCCACGGCCGCAACACCTACGGCCGCGGCCCCGGCGGCCGTGTAGGGACGAACAAACGAGCAGTCATGTTTTCAGGCGCAAAGTGGCAAAGGGGATTTTTGGATCGGGTTTGGGCTGGCATTGCATTGCATTGCGTTGTGTTGTTTTGTTTTGCTTTCTCTTTTCAATCAAACGTTTTATGAATGCTTCGCCTCACACCCGCTTGCCTTGCGCCAGCATCTCCGACACCTTGGGTGGCAGCACCAGGGCGCTGTAGTTGTTGCGGTGGTAGAAGTCGACAAGCACGGTGGCCGTCTTTTCCGGCACGTCCTCGTGGACAAAGTGGCCGGCCTCGGGGAAGACCTGGAGGGCATATTTGCCTGGAGGTCAGAGGAAAAGAAGAAAAGAGGAAAAAGAGAAGAGAAAAGAAAACACACACCCTGCATCTGCCCAATCATCAGTTCCGTGTCCAGCCGGTCTGTGCCCGCCAGCAGCAGCAGCTTGCCGCCGCGGCCGCCGAGGAACTTCTTGCTCAGCCCGCGGAACCAGTCCTCCCAGAACGGCTGCGTAGCCGCCAGGTCGGTGCGCCAGTGCCAGGGCCGGTCAGAAGCCTCGTCAGCGGTATCGTCCACCAGCAATGCCGGCACACTCGTGCGCGCCGACGTGGCGTTGCGCAGCGTGCGCGACCGCAGGTGCCATTCGATGCCGGCAGCCACCGACGCGAAGCCGGCTGGCCGCGTCGCCAGGTACGTGTGCATGCTTGTCAGTGCGTCCATGGCCGAGCCCTCGACGACGTCCAGCACGGCGTAGCCGAGCAGGTCCATCTCGGGGGCCGACGCCGTCACGGCTTCGGACGGCATTCGTCGTGCCCGGCCCCCTGCCGCCAGCGACGCCGCCACGTCTGTCACCACGGCGCCGCCCATCGAGTGGCCCACCAGAACGAGCCCCGGCCGCCGCGGCCAGCGCTGGTCCGCCTGCACGAGCCGCACGACCATCTGCAGGTCGGCGCTCAGCGTCTCGAGGCTGAGATCGTGGTCGGCTGTCGTCGCACTGCTGCTGCTGCTGTCGCCGTCGCAATCTGCGCCCGCCCACCGCGTTCCGCCGTGACCGCGCGCGTCCACGCTGAGAATGCCCGCGGCCGGCAGCCGCTTGCGGATCTCGGCCCCCAGCACGGCAAATGACAGTGCCGTCGAGCCGGCGCCGTGATGCATTACGAAGAGCGGACCGTCACCCTCGCCTTCGCTGTCACCCTCGCCGTTGCCGCCCGCAAAGACCGGCGACGACAGATACGCGTGGTGCACCATGCCGCTGCCATTGTCGGCTGCCAGGAACAGTTCACGCTCGAAAAATGCCGTCCACGGAATCGGCTCCATCGACGACCGCCCCGTCCGTGGCGGGCCCAGCGGCCGCGCCAGCAGGCTCTTGCTGGCCGACGGAACCACCGTGCCTGTGGATGACGACGACGACGACGACGACGACAACGACAACGACGACGACAACGACGACGAAGACAACGCCGGCGACGAGGACCGTACTGCTTCTTCCCTGGCTGCAGCCCCCCTATCCGTACTCGCACCCACCTCCCACTCCTCCTCTGCCTCGTCAAACCCGCCGGCGGCGCGCATCTCCATCTTGGCCTTGGCCCACCGCCGCTGCAGCTCGCTCATGCCAGGTTGCGTGGCCGGCGCGGCCAGCTGGGGCGTACACGCAGGGTCGTCGGGGCCCGTGGGGGCCAGGATTGCAGGCGTAGAATAGGGCGGTGTAAGAAGGAAGCCGTAAGCTACCGTTTGCCGCTCATTTGGCTGTGCGGTGGTGGTGAACGATGTTGACGAGGAACAACCGATTTGGTCGCATGACGTTGTGGTGGGTGTATGTATGCATGTACCGGTTCTTGGGTCTTATCATGCATATACGCATACCATCTTCACGAAGCACCCGCGACAACGGCTTTTTGATTTTCAAAAGGAATGCATTGCGGATTATATTTGCTCAAAAGAAAAAAAAGGATCTAGAAACATGGGGCAGAAAAGGAGAAAAAACAAAAAAAAAAAAAACAGGCCGACAAAGGAAACAAAATGGATGTACGAAGTGAAGTGACTTGATACTTCCCTTCCAGCTCAATCCCCCCTCCCGTAGTACGGCCCCGGTGCCCTGTAGGCACTGTAGCTACCGCTGGGGTCGCCGCTGCCACCGCCGCCACCCCGGTTGTAGTACGGCGGCGGGAATGCCGAGTACGTGTTGACCCGCGGCGCCGGTGGCTGCGGCGGTCCACGGACGGCCGGGTAGCCGTCCACTGCGCCGCTGCTGGCGACCGGCTCTTTCACGTCCACCCGGCCCATGGGCGCGCGATTCTGCAGCAGATTGCGGCCGCTGCTACGGCTGTCTGGCCGGCTGTCCGAGCTCATAGCGAAGCCAATGGGCACAGCCACCGACGACTTGGACAGCGCGCTGGCCGCCGACGCCGCCGAGCCCGCCTGGCGCGTGTGGTCGATGCGTGGCCCAGACACGGGCAGGAGCGCGGCCGACGACGTCAGCTTTTCGTCAACCGTTGCCGCGCGCCGCAGCTGCAGCAGCGAGTTGCGGGCGTCCAGCGGCGTCAGCACGTCGTCCTGGTCGCCGGCGGCGGCGGCGGCAGCAGCCTCGCGGGCCTTGAGGCGCTGGCGGTGCGGGTTCTCCTTGACACAGGCGGCCACGGCGTTCCACGCAATCAGCAGCGCCAGCACGCCGCTCAGCGCCGCCTGCACGGCCACCAGCACAACACCGGCCACGGTCTGCGTCGTCTGCGCAATGTTAAACTGCTCGACAAACACCAGCACGCACACCACCGACAGCACGCGCACCACCTGGATGCCAATGTTGATCACGTTGCCCGACCGCCGCTCGTACGGCCGGCTCCAGACAAGCAGCACCAGCAGCCCCGTCTCGATCACCAGCTGCGCAATCGTCTGTGCCCGCCCGTGCCCGTCGCCCGCTGCCAGCACCACGCCCTTGGCAAACATGTACGCGATCGATGGCACAAACACCCACCAGTACTGCGCCCGGTACGCTTCGTAGAATACGCTGTACCGCACCCACAGCGTCTCGTCCTCGTACAGCGCCCGCGCGTCGCCCTCCTCGCGCCGCAGCCGCCGCGCCGTCCGCCAGATTTGCACCGCAAAGTACGCCAGCACCCCCGTGAACAGTCCCAGCGTCACCCCCGCCAGCACCTTGGCCGCCCACGAGTCGCCCTGCGTGAACTGGAACACGCAGTACAGCACCCAGATCCCGTACAGCAGCAGGATCAGCGTTGTGATCGCCCGCGCCAGCGACCGCCAGTAGTGCCGCCGGAACCCCGTCAGCGATGCCGGGAACCGGCCCACCAGCGCCCACAGTTCCAGCACGCCCTTGATCAGCAAGATTCCCACCGTCATTGCCGCAATCACCAGCGCCACCACCACCAGCACCGTCATAAACGTGTTGGCCGACGGTATGCTCAGCGCCTCCACGTACGCCTGGATGCCGTGTACTGCCACGCGCACCACGTTCCCGTCGCCGTCACTGCTGCTGCTGCTGCTGTCACCCGATGCAATCGTGCCGTTGATGCTGGTCACCAGGTCGCGCACCAGTCGCTGGTGGCCTGGGTTGGTGCTGCGCTGCAGCTGCGCCAGGGCGCCCGTCACGACCGCGTCCACGGCGCGCTTAACCTGGCTCGAACCCGATGACGAGGCTGTCCCGTCCGGAAATACAAGCGTTGTGTTTTGCAAGTAGGCCATGCTGTTGTCCGTCAGGTTGCCGCCCGTCGCTGCCCGGAACCGGTCGATCGTCGTCTGCAGCTGCGTCCACGGCACGAGGCCCGTCGAGAAGCCAAAGTTCTTGGCAAAGCTGCGGTACACCGGCGGGTAGTTGACCGACAACATGCTGTTCATTGCCATGCCCTGGAACCACCCGACCACCTCGCCAAAGCTCGGGCTTGGCGCCACCATCCCCGCGCCCGTGCCGGCCAAGCCCGCCGTGCCAGCGCCCCCAGCCGCCGACGCCGCCGCGCCGATCGTGCTGATGCCGGCCAGGACCAGTGCGGCGCCTGCCACACCGGCCGCAATGTACGGCACTGCAGGCACGTCCGTGGTCTTGCCGTTCGACACGTCGGCCTGGACACAGGCGACATCGGCCCCACCATCCGCGGCCCGGAGCTGCAGCGTGGCCTGGGCCACCAAATCAGGCACTTGGAAGGCAATGGCCGGAACCGCATTGGCGAACTGGGCAGGGATTTCCTGCGAGCCACGGGCTGAGAAATTGCCAATGGGCACTGAAACGTCAGCATAACTTCCGTTTTTTAGGAGGTGCGAAAAATAAACGTACCTGGACACAGCTGCTGCACAAAAGTGCCCGCTGAGCAGGGGTCGAACGTGTTGGAGTACACCGACCGGCCGTACGCCGTCACGTTGAGCATAGCCGTCACGTTCTGAACGCGGGTGCTTGAGCCCACCACATTATATGTTACTATCTTGTTGTCGTTGTTGTAGCGGATGTTGACTTGCTGCACTTGGACGTCGCTGCTGCCGCCGCAGTTGTCGAACCCAGAGGTCTCCAAGATTGCGCTGGCGGCGGCGCCGCGCAGACATGCCATGGTGGCCAGAGACCCCGCTACAGCCGCCCATCCACGGGGCACCGTCTTCCTTTTTGATGCTCGTGGCATGGCCGTTGGGTAGTGGGTGCGGGAAAAAGGAATAAACCGAGAAGAATTGTCGTGCTATCGTCGGGTTTTGTCAAGTTGTGTTTGGATCATGGGAGATCTGCTGAAAAAACGAAGAGAAAATAAACTAATATGAAAAGAATATAAAATGTGAAGAAACATCAGGGTGCAAATGATTATAAACAAACCGAAGCCAGCCGGTGCAAAGAAGCAAAGACACACAGACAATGAATGGAAGTAGGGTGAACAATGAATAACAAAGGCAGGCAAGCGAAAGAAGGCGGAATGCGAAGGCTCAGAGAGACAAAGCAACTCAAGAAAGACAAACGAATGAATTTAGACCAGAGGGCCGAGGGTCAACCTGGAACGAATGGAAGGGGACACACAAAGGAAAAAAAAAGGAAAGGCCTATTCGTATTCGTTGCCGCCCATCACGACGATCATGTTTTTGTGTGTGGTCTTTTTTTCCTGCCTATGTACACGGCCAAGGTTTTCTCATGGGCCTCCGGTGGCCGGGGCCAAAAAAAGGACCTGCCCTGCAGGCGGGTAAGACAAGAAGGGGGGGGAACGGGGTCACGAACGAGAGTATTCTGTGGCATTAACGAAACCTGCAAGCCTGCAGAGCAAGGGGACCATCGTGGCCAGCCTGCTGGGTCTCCACTAACACGACCCTGGTCCCCTGCAGGGAGCGGTGCCGCCCGGACCCATCGACATCCAGCTTTTCTGCCGCAAAAAGTCCATGCTGAAACATGGTCGGGCACAGGGGGCTCCAGTCGGTATGTATTTTAGGCTGCGGGTAGCGAAGATCGAGCGAGCGGGGGGGCCCAAGGGTTGGGCCTGCACTATTTTTGGGCCTGGATAACTGCTTTTGTTAACGAGCTGTGAAAGGCGAAAAGAGAAGAGTGAAAAAACAGGTGAAAAGAGAATGATGAAAGCGGCACTATAAAAGAAAACTAGTTTCCTCCCTCGTTGTCAGACGGGAGATCTCGGACAGCGCTCGGAAAGACATGCATCTGCAGAACCCCTTGAAGATCTCCTGTCTCACAGCCTCGCCACTAACGCTCAGTCGCTGGGCGTAGGACTCAGACATAAAGCAAGAGGGCCGAGCTCCCAGGGCCAAAGCCACCCCCTTTAAAACTCATAGGGACACGACCAGGCAAAGCAAATGATTCATGTTCAGCACAGAATCCGTATCTTATGGCGAGCGTTATAGGATATAGTTGTATACCAAAAACCCAGCAAATCGTAAAAGGAGCCAATAGGCTTGGCCCAAAAGCAAGCAAGAAGATGACCCCTCCCAAAAAAACTCTTTCAAGCGAGGTATGAGATCGACGTCAAAAGGAACAGCCAGAGAGTGAGAAACTCCCAAAATGCACATAGCACAAAATAGAAAGAAAGAAACGGAAAACTGCCACCCTTCTTAAAAGCCTCATTGGAAAAACTGTCCTTGAGACTGGTGTGGCGAATGTTGGTATGGCGAGACAGACCCCTGGGGAGTGTATTGGCCGCCTGCGCTACCCGGAAGCGACCCGCTGCTGTCCACGGATGTCACTTGCAGTCCGAGTGCGTCGGCCCCGGCCAACGACTGGTAGGCCGACGCGGAAATGCCAGATGTATCCGGTATATACTGCGTCGTCCCCGGTTCCAGAAACGCGCTGCTTGTCACTGGAAGCCTCTGCCCTGCAAAGGTCGACTCCGTGCTGTAGCCAGACGACGCCTCCACGGTAGCAGCACCTAAACTGTGCATGTGCGATGAAAGACCACCATATTGCGGCTGCTCAAAGTATTGCTGCTGCTGGTAGGCCACCTGCGGGACGGAAGGATATATGACGTCTCTAGTGTCGTGCATGCCGGTCACGGCATACGCCGGCCCCGGTTGGTCGAGTTGAGAAGCCTGCTGCAGAAGCCCACTGCCCAGACCCGGTGCCGAAGACATCATGTCAACAGGCAAATTGTTACCGCCTTTCCCATCCAAAAAACCACCTGGCTGTCGTGCTTCGATATGGGAAGAAAGCCGAGGAAAGGGGCGCAACGGCGGGTCTTGAACGGGGCTGATGATGGTGTCGGCCTCGACGTCTTTGCGCTCCACCAGACGCAGAATGGGGAGGCTGATTTGTTCCAAGTGCTTTGCCACATGGACAGTCAGCTTCTTCCACGTCGGAAATGCCTTTTCGCAGAACCGACATGGCTCGTTTTGTGGGGTTCCGGCTGAATCGGCATGGCACTGCTCGACGCGCCGCCATGTCCCATCAACAGTGCCGGCCCGCTTGATGGCAGCCTTTGTCTTGAACTGAGGCTCTGGAAACTTGTGCTCGCGAACGAGGTGCTGCAGAAAATTGTCGCGACGATAACACGTATGACGGCACTCGTCCACATCGCAGGTCCACCACTCGAGGCGGCGGTGCCCCTCATTTTCGTGCCGTACCCAATCTGCCTTCCGCTTGAACATTTTGGGCTCACGGCAGCGTTCCCACGTACATGTGAAGGGCTGTACGTCCTCGTGCACATGCTTGGTCCAGTCAGAGGGTTTCTGAGGGGTTCTGGTCTGGAAGCAGAGCTGGCATTCAAACTCAGCTGGCAGAGCGGTAGTTGGCGGCATAGGGATATGCTTGGGGAAGCTATCCGTGTTGATGGTACCGTCCAGGGGAGATGACAGGTCGTCCAAATCGTCACCATCACGCGAGGTAGCCGACAGCGGATCTCGGCCGCGCCGCCCACCTCGGCTGTCCAGTATAGTCGCAGCGCCACCCTGGGCAATGCACAGCGGTCCGCTGGCACACGTGCGAGCTTTGACCACGCCAAGGTGCTTGACACGGGCGTTCAACAGGCCCTTGTAGCGAACAATTTGCTGGTGAGCGATGCGGTCCACAAGATAGGTGTTTTTCTCCGCCAGCATGGGATTGAGCTTGAGGACCATATCTCGAAACCCATTTAGATCGGGTGTGACCTTGTCCATGAGCTCATCCGAGCTGTCACCCGCGAATGGCTTGAAGTCCATGTCGTCTGCGTCATGGCCCTCGTCGTCGTCATCGTCGTCCTCGCCCGCGTCTGGGTCTCGCACAGCAACTTGCGTTGGCGGGATCTGGATGGGCGTCGGCACACGAGCAACCGAAGCCGATCCAGACGGCGGCACAACAACCGATGGCACACCAGGGGATGGGAACAAGGCCGAGCCCGGATACGAGGGTGTGGCATTTGCTGTGGCCAAAGAGGCCACGGGCGGGCCGCCGGATTTCTTAAGCATGCGGACCAGGTTGGGATGAGCCGCTTCGGTGCTGTTGCGGACCTCAGAGCGACTGCGCGGGCGCAGACCGATGGCGTTTCCAACCTTAAGCAGCGGGCTCTTAGGCGACACCAGGGGCGGGCTCATGCTGATGGAGCCGGCATGCGGCCGGCCGACGGAGCCGCTGCGGGTGTGGGTGGCGCCAATGGACGCCATATTACTGCCCATGGAGATGAGCGCCGTGTTAATGCTCGGCGTCGGCTGCTTGCTCTTTCCCCAGCTCTGGGTGCGCAGAAGTCCGAGCGTACCGGTGGGTTTAGTGTTATCCCGACGGCTTTCATCTGTTGCATGGAAAGCACGCGTCGCATTCTCGCCGAAATACGATGCGGCATCGTCGTCGTCAGAGGCACCGCGCGCACGCTTGGGCTGCTGGTTGGTGCTCGGCTTGCGAACAAGGGTGCGCAGACCGCCGAGAAAGCTGGGCCGACGTGTGTCCCGTCCGGAGATGGAGAGCTTCTTGAGAAGGTTTCCACTGGTAACCTCGGATATGTCCGCGATGCTTGGAAGGCTGCGGCGGCGCGTACCCCAGGTGGCAGCGCGCGACACAATGGAAGCGTTGTCGTGGAGCATGCGCTCAAAGTACTCCATGGCAGCCTGCGACGTCTGGGGCAGTTGGTGATCTGGGCCGTTTGAAATGGGCAGAATACTAGGCCGGTCGTTCCATACTGCCGTACTCTGCAGCAAAATTTCGTAGTCAGTGGCGTTGAAGGGGCCTGTCGCCTCCTTCTTCAAGTAGGTACGGCCGGACTTCTCGATGTTTTCAGTCTCGTTTCCCATGCCAACTTCACGATCTGAGACACCCTCGAAGACGGTGGGATCGCCAGCATCGGGACCGCCCCGGTTTTCGTTTTCGTTTTCCGGAAAACTTGGAGCCTGCTTCTCAGTGCTGGCAATCCATTTGCTGACCTCAGTGTTCTGCTCCTTGATTTCTCGGGCTACGGCATCCTCGTTGATGCTCATGAACAACTCTGTGGACGGACGGCCCAGGGGGTCAATACCCTGACGACTGCGGCGAGCAGTTGTGGGAGGCGACGAAGCGACTGTGAAGCCGTCGTCGGCGAAATTGCTTGCAGACTCCGGCGCGGTAGCGCTCTGGCCGCTAGCATGCTCAGGAACGGCGGAGTCGTTCCCGTCATCCTTGCCCCAGAGCGACACGGTGACGTGGGGATTTTTGCCGGAGTGGGACATGGAGGGTGCCTGGATAGAGGTGCTCTCGGTGGAGAGACTGTAGCGATCGTTGGTGTTCGCCGCCTCGGGACTACGGCTGCTAGGTGTGTCTGGGGTCAACTGCGTGGGGAGGTCGCTCACGACAAAGGCCTGGAGGTTGAACGGCGACACGTTGGCAGGCGGGAACTTTGTCAACTGCTGTGGTGAAACGAGGCCGTCGAAGCCAGCTATGGGGGCTGGGTCATGGGCGATGCAATCCCGGGCAGCAGCAATGGAGGCGACTGTGAAGCTGGGAGAGGACACCGTGTTGAGGGCCGGCGTCTTGTCTGGACTCAGCGGAAACAACGCGGTCTCGCCAAAGACGGGTTGGGGTGTCGCGTAGGTGTGCACGCCGGAGCCGAAGGCGTCCTCGGCGGCGACGATATCAGTGCTGTCGAGAAAGGACGGCGCGTTTCCGCCGGTTGTGGCAAAGATGGTGTTAAAATAGCTGTCGTCGCCGTCGAGACCGTCGACGTCAAGCTCACTGAAGTCGCTGGACTGATAATGGATGCTGAGGGCGACCGACTCGGCGGGGGTAGCGGCGATGTTCAGGGAAGGAGAGGAGGCGGCGTGCTGCAGCATGGATGGCGCGGCTAGAGGGGGGTTTGACAAGCCGGTGGGTGTGGTGGCCTGCAGTCTGTCGGGTCCGTCCACGTCCACATCCAAAGGAAATTCGGGGAAGGGAATAGAAGACATGGCCGAGAGTGAGGAGGAGGAAGAGAGGTGGGGGGAAGGGGGGGGAAGGAGGTAGATATGTGCCGCGTAGAACAGATCTCGTCGGTCAAGGGCAAGGAGGGAGCCACATTAAGACCCAATGGCCTGCTGCGGGAGTGGAGTGTTGGAGAAAAAGTTAGGTTCCGGGAGAAGCAAAGAGCGGAAAGAAACAGGGCAGAAGCAGCCCAAACGAGTTAGGAGAGGGGGGTATTAGATCAAAAGAAACACTCGTCGCAGAGCCCCAAAAGCGCCAACCCACATGGGGGCTATGCAACGGCGCGCAGCCACAGGGTGTCTGACTGCGGTTAGACGCGCTGGCGGAACAAAAGCTTATTTGGTGAGGGGCGTGGTGGGCAGGGGAAATCGAGAGGCGTGGCTGCACCGTTCTGGGGGGAAAGTTGGAAGAAGGGGGAGTGTATTACGACGCACAAACGGATCGCAGAAAGGAAACAGGCCGTGACATTACATGCTCCCCGACAGGGAAGGAGCGAGGCGCGAACGCCCTACTACGTGTATGTATTAGCCGCTGGGTTTGCCAAGTCCGCCGCTGCCTGCCACGCTCGAAAACAAACAAAGAAGGAGAGCGGTTGGCCGTTGGACAATGTGGGGGGGCAGCGACGGCGAATTCAGATGAGGACGGCGATCCACTTCTGCCAAAGCGACGGGCCCGAGACGGGGAGGAGCCAAGGCAGTTTTTTTGGACGAAATAGGCGACACCCGCCTGTCCAGCGCGCCAGACGTTTTTTTAGCGCGAAGCATGCTGGAGGGCAGTTCCCCAGAGGTTTTTTTTTTTTTTTTTTTTTTTTTTTTTTTTTCCACTACCGCGGGACCTTTTTCGAGCTCTTCATCCCAGCCGCAGTCCTTTCCCCCCGTGGCGGTGTTGCAGCGCAGCCACACGCACTAGGAGTGGTCGGAGATGAAATGCGCTCGTATGGGCAAGCCTGCGAACCGGGTCCTCCCCGGACTGGTTTATGGAGTAAAGATTTAGGGCTCTCGGTGTTGAAATCGTTGGTATCTTACTCCGTATACTTTTGTATCTCGATGCCAATTTCCTCGTGCCTCGTGTGAGATGAGATACCAGAACCACCCATGCCTCTCCTACGTCAGCTCTGCCAAGGCACTCTCAGCCCTAGTGGGCCAACTACCAAGAAAGATAAGATACATATTGTAAGATACGGCGCGTTGTGTTGCTCCGTGTTCCGCTGTGTCTTGCTCGGTATTCTGCGCTCTCTCCGTAGCCGCAGCAGCCAATTAAAGTTTCAGCTTGTGGAGCAACGGCCACAGCAACGTGTGTGTCTGCGCTCCCATTAGCGCCGATGGCAACCTGTTACCATACTCCGTACCCTGTAGCGTATCGCCTTTTCTGCCTCGGGAGTACGCCTGCATTATTTTCTCGGTATCTCAGTAAACAAGAAGAAGAACAAGTCGAATGCGGGAACCCAGAAACACAATAAGATTGAGCTTGAGCGGCGCAGTTGTTCCTGTGGAGACACTGTTCTCCATCAGCGACCGGCCCAGCCAATGGACAGGTCCGGTTTGCTTATGTGATTGTCGTCTCCGCACTGATAGCTGCAACGGAATCGGGCCACCATCCGACACATCTCGTTCCACCCGACTGCTCTTCTTTGACAAACTCTAGAAACAACAAAGCAGAAAGCAACACAGCCTCAGATCACAGCAACGCTTGACCGACAACCAACGTGGTATCCACAATGGTACGTTCCTGCCCTGGAACCATCTGGCGCGATCATCCTGGCCCGCTCCGCGCTCTCCGGACTCGGCCCCTTGCAGGGCAGCCTTGCCTACGCCGTATGGCGCTTGCGCTTTGCCCCATGTGTTCCGTTAGGCTAACTGCCCCTTCCCTCTCTCAATAGTCTCTTGACGTGCAGTCTTACGTCCTGGCCGCCCTGACGGCTTCCGGTGGCGTCATTGGCTTTGCGCGCACGGGCTCCGTCCCGTCGATTGTGGCCGGCCTAGCCGTCGGACTTTTGTGTAGGTGGAGAGTGGGCAGCAGGACGGAAGACAAGGGAGAATGGCCACTGACGCATCCTTTCCAGACGGCCTTGGAGGCTACCGCCAGCAGAACCGCCAGGCCTATGGCGTGGAGCTGAGCCTGCTCGCGTCGGTCGTGCTGGGCGGCTCGTCGATCCCGCGCGCGATCCGGCTGCGCAAGCCAGTCCCAGTGGCGTTAAGCATTCTGGCGACGTACGGAATGCTGAAGTTTGGCAATGCCTACCTGCGCCGGGCGTGAACGATGCAAAGGCACGGACGAGGCTTCGAGAGATAATGCATGGACAGAGCGAAACCCAGGGCACACCGTTGAATGCATGCTTTTAAGACCCAAGTAAAAATGGGCAGTTGTTAAACGAAGCCAATTCCCAACCCAGTTCTACATGCAAGGCAGCTATTTTCCAATGCCGTCGGTGTGGCAGCCCTCCTGCCCTCGTCCCAGAGTCCCCCATCCAAAGTCGCTCCCGTATTGTGTTGTGGCATCATCGCAAAGCAGCATCCGCTTTTATTTTCCTGCTTGTCTGTTCTCTTTTTTGGGGGGGTCGGGCATAGTACAAGGCATTGTGCCGGTACGGAGAGGTGTCGTAGAGCGCAAAGCTTGAGTGAAGTGAGGTAAAAGAATGCTCATAACCGTCTGTCGTGGTCTTCAACGGGCCGAGCCGTCGTTGCCCGCCACCCACTCATTTCACGAATTCTCGTCAATATCCTTCCACATGGCCCGGACCTTGTCCCGCTTCTCCCGCGATTCGGACCGGTTGGCCGCCACTTGCTTCGCACGCTCTGCCCGGAGGCACTTGCTGAGTTCTGTCTTGGCTCCGTTGCACATGCCCATGGACTTCCACAAAAAGCCACGCGCATGGCACTCTTCGAAGGCGGCCATCACCTCGGCACAGCCTTCTTCAGTCAGTGTCTTGGACTGTGCTCACCATTCCTCTTCGGGGTCGCCTGTTTTCCTTACCGGCCGTGTTCTCGGTGTGCAGGTGCGGGTGCATTCTCGCCGTTGCCGTAAAGAGATCGAAATAACGACCTAGGACTATCAAGTCGCTGAGCAGCTCCCTGGATCGCAAAATCCAAATCCTTGCGGAGAACGCAAGGCAATTCTTTTGGTTAGAGGGTAAGGCCAAAAGAGCGGAGCTGATTGGAGCGCGAACAATAGTCGTTCCACTGCTTACTTTTTGCCCTAGCGAACGGGATCGTTTTCCCCCTCCTCGCCCAAACGACGACCGACCTATATCTTTGCACAACATCCTGTGCGAGTCCAATTTCCTCCTTCTTTTTGCTTTGCTATTTTTTCTTTTACAGGCGCTCCGCCCTGCTGTTCTTTGCAAATGTCGACAGCTCTCTCCCCGGCGGCACAGCAGGCTGCATCTAAGCGACAAAATGGTATGCCCAGGTGGCGTCAACAGAGCAAGGGAGACTGGCTCTTTTACACACTAACACTCTTCTAGACCTTCAACTTCAGTACGCAAACTTCAAGAGCAGCCTCGAGCAAATAGCATCAAAAATTGGCGATGTCGAGCAGGAGGCAGAAGAGCACAAGTACGGGCGAGACCAAGCGCCGACACTCTTCATACCGACTTGCATAGCTGACCGTCATTCTTCTGCTTTACCAGGCTGGTTCTTGAAACCCTCAACCCTCTGGCGGCTGATCGCAAGTGTTTCCGCATGATCAACGGGGTGCTCGTGGAGCGTACCGTCAAGGACGTGGTCCCGGCGTTACAGACGAATGCCAAGGGTCTAAACAAGCTGTTGGAGGATCTGGTCAAGCAGTACAAGACAAGACAGGACGAGCTGGAAAAGTGGAAGGTGCGTGCTGTTCCCTCTGCTCCGTACCGTGTCCATGAATTTCTTTCTACAAGATCTGACCCTATTTGCATCGTACAGAAAAAGAACAACGTGCAGGTTGTGCGAGAATAAAATGCAGCGGGTGAGCTTGAGAGGGCACAACATTACAAAGCGTGTTTGCCTTCTGCGGGAGGGGGGGGGCGGGGGGGGGGAGCGAACTTGCCGTCAGCGTGGCCGCGCTATCCGTCTCGGGCTTTGTCCGTCTCACTATGCCCGCCATGGTAAGGAGGGGGGCCTAGACAGAGCGGCAGGCAATGAGGCAGAAGAGAGGATTGGCGATGCCAGTACACAGGGTAGCCAACTCGACACGGCTTCACCTGCACATGGTAACTAGACGTTGGGCTACGCACCCTGCTCTTCTCTGTCGGAGAAAACCTTCCCGAGGATGACATTGGAAGAGGAGATAGAAGCCTCAAACCGCACATTCGGGGCATGTGGTCCATTCCGGCAAGGTCGGTGCCTTGCGTGGGACGCAGCAGCAGGACAGCTTACTGGATGTGATATCTCGGCACCAGAAGCCACAGGTGCAGGCAGGCGGTTATTGTCCGGTTACCACGGAATCACTCTCATCGACTGCTGGGTGTGTTGTTCAACGAGAAGATTTGTGCACATTTCTCCACCCTATCCTCTTGACGTGACAACCCAGCCAGCATGGCCGCCAGCACATTGATCGACCACGGAATATTAGGTTCGGGTCTATGATGAAGGGGGTCTTATGGCCAGCTTTCATACCCTCGCAATGGAGTGACGTAGCAAAATTGAGGGGCCGACCTGAGAAACATTCACTGAACTGGCACATTGGACCTTGCCAGCCCGACCGACATGGGCCAAAACCCAGCATGACCCGGAGGGCCTGCGGGCACCACACCCTCTTCTGCTCGGTAGATGTGCAACGTCCTCTACAAGTTGGCAACAAACCACCTTCCTTTTCGATGATCCGGGGAAAAGACCGGGTGGGTGTAAGCGCCCAATGCCTGTCGGGAAATTGGATTTCTGCCCAATGGCGAGCTGTGGCAGGCGCACCAGAGCGCGATTGGACAGGAGCTGGGCTGCGGCAGCCTTATGGCCGTTGTCCGTGAGGCAGGCAATCAGAGGCCAGGTGCAGCTCCAGCCATTGTCAAATCAGGGCTGAAAGGCTTTTATTCATCGAAAACAACGCATCCGAGAAGGGCAGCACCCGACCAGCTGACGCGAATTAACTGCTCCTCTCGTTCGCATGCAGCCGCTGTCCGAAACAGGCCACAGGCTCCGCTCCCGCGCTCACCGCACGATCGCCCTGACCGCCTTTGGTCGCCGTCCTTTATTCCCTGGCTTTTGGTCTTAGTCTAGAAGAGAAAGGCTTCACCGCTCTACAGTCGAGAAAAGACAGTAAGATACCACCCTGACGCTACGCTGGTGGTGTCTTAGCAATCAGCCCACGTCCTTCCTATGGAAGATGGCTGCCTGTTTGCATTCTCCCGCCGCCGCTCGCGCCTTCCCTGTGCAAGATATCTTACCTTGCGGTTCTGCGCTCGTATTTCGCCGAGAAAGCTACACTTGAGAAATTTCGCGATGCCAGGCGCGCACCAAGTACCTACTTAATGTCCCTCACGCGCCAGCACTAGCTCAACAGAAACCTCTGAGGTACATAACGCTGGGCGGCCGCCCTTGACTTAAAACAAGTACTCAGGCGGTTACCCGCGCTAAAGCAGCCCGCTGAAGGCGTATGGGTGGGTTGTTACTGCCGTTTTCCACGCAACCCCCCTCTTTCCCTCAAGCTTCCTTCTCATAACAAAGCTCTGTCTTTTTTGTTTGTCCCGTGTCTTCCCAGCAAAGAGAGACCCGCTTTCCCGCATTCCTCTCTCGTTCCCAGCCATTCTCTCCCGTCTCCCTCGCATCAATTCGCTACCATCGCTGCTCTCGCTGCTCCCACCTTGCCCTGCGTTTTTCTCCTTTTCCGCGCGTCTCTTTACCTTCCTGCACTACGCCGCAACCCCACGTCCTTGCAGGCCCATCTGCCCAATCTACATGCATCTGCGGATTCTCCTGCATCTTTAGTCCGCCCCGAACGAGCACCTACCAGCAGAGCCAACAAGAATCGAGGTACGTTGTGGACTGCCATGCTGAGGGTGTGTTGCCCTCTCCCTGCTTTCTGTGTTGTGGCCCGTTCCGATGCTTTTCGTTGGCTCGCCGCTCTTGTCCGTCAGCCCGTCAGCCCGCCCTACTTTTGTCACCTGCCCTGCTAGGCCTCCATCTACCAGGCCTGCCTTGCTTCGACGGGATCTGGCGTGTGTGCGCGTGCACGTGTACACGTGCGTGCATGCGTACGTGTGCCGGTTGCATGCGACAGCGGCGCCTGGGCTGGTGCGACGATTGTACACGCGCCGAATGCGAGATCGGCGCCAGAGAGATTGGAGTGGCAGCTACGGTGGAAGTGGCGACGCGGTGACGCGATGGTGATGGCGATGAGCCGGCACACCAGAGCTGCTCCTATGGGCAACGCCAACGACAACGACGCACAGCTTCGACTGTCGTGTATCGAGAGCCCCGGCGCACGCTGCATGCTCATCTCACCCGGCCGTGCCTCGGACGTCCAAATGCTTCTCTTCACGACCAGAAACCAACCGATCCTCGCTTCAAACCTCCACCCTGGCGCTTGGTGTTACCAACAGGCACGACATGGCATATGTCGGCCATCGAGAAGAAAAGCGGCGTCGAGGCAAAATACGCGGTGACTCGACGGACACAGCACGGACACAGGGCGAACACAGAAAAGAGAAAAACGATGGGTTCATGTCACTAGACCCGACCGCTGACAGTGGTGAAAGAAAAGGCCGATTTGTTAACAATTCACGCGACGCGTGAACGGCTGTGGTACCCGGTTCTTCGGTATGGAGCCCATGCAGCGATCCGATGGACCTCTCCTACAGCCTGTAAGATACCGCTGGCTAACCACGTAAAAAACGCACAGAAACACAGGCAGTGCACCAACAACACGCACCTACCCATTCATTGTCCAGCTAGCGAAATCTACGGAAACCCGCGGAAACAGGCCAAGCCGCACGCAGGCGGTCGTGAACGAGGTAAGAGATACTGTCTTCACTTCACCTAGGACTCCTTCCCAGTTTCTACCACCGCTCCGTTTTTTATTGCGTACGGACTACCGTACCCCCCTTGGCACCGTTGCATGGTTTTGCGGCCTTGCATGGGGCTAGAGTCGGGCAGAAAGCCTAAAGAGACAAGGGGGGAGACGGTCAGAGAATTTCAATAAAAGGAAAGAGGGCAAAGGAAGGTGGAAGAAAAAAAGAAAAAGAAAGAGGGAAAGGAAAAGGAAAAGAGCACAGGAGGAAAAGAAAGAAAACAAAAGGGGCAAACGTGTCACACCCCCATGGCGAGGAGACGAAGAGGCATACACAAAAACAAGTCCTAATATGGTAACCAGATTGAAAGAAAGCCAGCGCTAGCCTGGCCTACTGCACGTTTTTTTCTTTCCACCGCTTCTGCGCCTCGCCGCAACCCGATCAGAGGAACAGCACCAGCAAAAGTGCGGGCTGGGAAAAACAAGACGAAAAACGGGAAGTCCCAGGCCGCCAACCCTACCTAGCGACGTGTCAGGGCTAGAGCCACATCACCTCCAAGCAGAATTGTACGAGTCAGCGACCACCCCCCCCCACGACCCGAAGATCCAAGGACCCAAGGGATTACAAGAAGCAGCTCGCACCCGCTGCAAGTAGCCAATATGTCCGCCTCCCCGCAATCCAATGCAAAAGAGGAGCCGAACGTACAGTCCCCCGAAGAGGACATGGATCCCCAAGACCCACACGCGAGCGGACTCGGCTTTGAGTTTGAGGTGAAGGAACAAGATCGGTGGTTGCCTATAGCCAATGGTGAGTTTTTTTTTTTTTTGTGTTCCTGTGTTGTTTTATTTTGATCGTTCTCGTTCCGTTGCCGTTGCCGTCGCTTGCGCTTGTACCCTATCTCTACCCGTCGGTGTGGTGTGTTGTGCAAGTGTGCTTTCATGAAGAGGGGGGGGGGGGGGGCGGGGGGCAGCCTCTTGAAATGCCTCCGCGTGAGTGACCTCTCTCACGGAGGGGGAGGGGGGGCAATCTCTTATAAAGCATCCGCGTGAGTGACTTCACAGAGAGAGGGGAAGCATCATGAGGTTGTCCTTGTGTGAGATGCGAGTTCTTCCACCGGAAAAAGAACCATTTGTCCGCAACTCTCCTCCCGGGGCCACACCCACCAGGCTTCTGCTTTGAACGTGCCGAGCCTGCAGGCAGCCGTGGGTGCACAGAGAGGCACATGTTCCGTCAGGATGTGTTGGTTGCAAGCCGACGCGTGTATTGTACCGCATCGCTGCTGGCTGTCACTGCGGGATCCTGCCACATGCGCGCGTTCGTGTCTGCCGGGAAATGATGACGCGACGACGAAGATTCTGCATGCTTGCACGAGCAAACCACCGAAAAGGACTTTCTTCTCTTCTCCCCTCTGCCTTCCGTGCCCTATATGCACATTGTCCTTTGTTTCTTTGGATCAGATACTGCAGGCTTGCGTCCGGTTTCTCGGTGCTCTGTTCTTGGAGTTCCTCTACGGCGTCTGCTGTTATTTCTTGCCCCTCCTCTTTCTCCCGTCTTTACTTCCATGTCTCGACGGCAGGACTTGTCCTCCAAATTCTTGGAGGAACGGCGCGCAAGCTCAGCGCGGGCAGACCGACACGATGTGTACGATGCTAACATTCGAAACTTTGCTCCAGTTGCGCGCATCATGAAAAATGCACTGCCCGATAATGCAAAGATCGCAAAGGAGGCGAAGGAGTGCATGCAAGAATGCGTCAGCGAGTTCATCTCGTTTATCACAAGTGAAGGTATGTACCAATAAAAGAAGGGGAACTTGAGGGGACGAATTCATTCGCTAATGGACCCCCGAAGCGTCGGAGAAATGCCACCAGGAAAAGAGGAAGACGGTCAACGGCGAAGACATTCTTTTTGCCATGACGTCTCTGGGGTTCGAGAACTACGCCGAGACACTCAAGATCTATCTGTCCAAATACCGCGATGTACGACGGAACAATGCCTTTCTTTTCTTTCTTTTTGGGGATATAAACTCACAGATGTCTAACGCTTAGGAGCAGTCCCAGTCCACCCGCGGAGACAACCAACAGAACCGCCCTGAAAGCCAGGGAGGCTATGGTGCACCTGGATCCGGCGGCAGCGCACAAGGTACGGGGTTCCAGGGCGGTGCTGCAAACCTGCCAGGACAGGCACCCGAAGGTAGCACCGAAGCGCCTGGGTACATGTATGGAGGCCAGGGCGGACATAACGGGTCGGCCGGCGGCGAGGGATACTAGAGGTGCGAACAGCAAGGAAACACAGGGGCTGGCAATGAGCTGCCAGGATTGTATCAGTAGGAAGACAAGAGATGGTAGTTAGGATGGGCAGGTGTGGCGTGTGTGCTTGGGTGTGTTCTGTTTTGTCTACTTGGATTTCCTGGTTTCTCGCGCTTGGATGGTTTTATTTTTATTTTTTTCGCGAGAACAAGGCTTACCCTTCTTACGTCTTGAGGCTACTATTGGCTTTCCTTTATGTCGTCTCTGGTCAGTTCCGCTGTCCATGCAGGACACAGACAAAAAGACCGAGCCGGTCCGGACGCCGTAATACTTGTAAGAGATGTGACATGGAAGATGCACCGTGCTATGCTGCATTTTGATACGATGTGCACCAGATGCCGTGCACTGTGTATCTCCAGTTATCTCTTGTTCACACACGCATAGTTTCTTTTCCCACAACCATCTAACGTTTGTGTAAAATTGTCGTCGTGTCCGGCTTCTCTCTAGCCATGACGCTGTTCTCAGCTAGCCGCTGCGATAAGAAGCACGTGACCTTATCACCCCCGCATAAAAGTTGGGGATTAAACTTTTTTTATTTTTTATTTTGCCGATGTTGCGCCTGTCGATAATTCTTCACTTCTTTGCCTCATCCATCCAACCATACGATTAACTTCACAACGCTCCTCCAACAGCAGTGTGTTTTAATGCGACATACCTTTTCTTATATGCCCTTTTTGCTCCTTTGGCATTGGCAAGCTCTTTTCCGGGGCCATGCGTTGTTCGGCTTAGAAACAAGTCGACAAAGTGAAGCGATAGAATAAGCACAGCACGAAGAGAACGTCAGGATAATCACAACCACAACAGCGATGACGTCTACACCCATATTACCCGCTCGGAGGTCTGTCCTTGCGGGAAATGGCTACCTGGCGGGTGCCGGGAGCAACAACGGCCTGCCGGTCAAGTCGATTCTGCGTGAGGGCGTCCGCGCGGTGGTGACCAAGACGGCGCAGGCAGGCAGTGCCGCCCCTGGGTGTTCGCGAGACAAAGGCAATGGGTTGAAGCGGAAGCTGGCCGATTGGTACGATGACGGCAGCGACGTGGAAAACAGTGCGTCGGCGGGGAGAAAAAAGACAAAAACGGACGAAGATACCGACAGCGACGACAACGTCGACGACGACGAAGCGAACGCAGACGGCGACAGCGCCGGTACAAAGCTTTTCTACCAAACAACTAGCAACGGCAATGGCAATGGCAAACAAGCCAAGTCGGTGCACTTCGACATGAGCCTCAACATCACCACGGAGGTGGGCCATCGCACACTGGACGAAATCAAGCGGTCAGTGCGGCAGGCTTTGGAGGCGCACAATTCGGGCGCGGGCGTGGGCACGGGCATCGACCAGGATTATCTCGAACTGGTGGAGGTTTTTTCGGGCGACGAGCGCAACGGTTCACCGCACCGTCGCCGGGCGGGCGGCGATGGCAACGGCGGCGGCGGCGGCTGCGGCGGCGACGATCTTGATGACGAAGACAACGACGACAACAACGACGACGACGATGACGACGCCGTATCCCCCGAAGAACTGCTGCTATACGTGGTGGCGCTGACCAGCTGCACGCCACTGCTGAAGCGGTCGTGCGTAGAGCTGGTGCGGAAGTTGCTGGCAGTGAGCTGGCTGGGGCGCGACGACCGGTTTTTCCGGGCATATGTGCAGTGTGCGTGTTTCCCCCGAGACCCTGCTTTTCTCCCTTTCCCCCACGCTAATGGACAGTCCTGGCGGCACTCGTCAGCGCACAGGGTGTGTATTTGCGCGCTGTGCTGGAGATGGTGGTGGACAAGTTCAAGGAACCGGCGCCGGCATCGTGGGCAGTATCCGGGTTGCCAACGGTGGACCGGGCGACGGCACAGCAGCGAGTGCACACGGGGCTGCGCTATCTGCTGCAGCTGTTCCCGGCGGCACGGGCGGTGGTGTGCCCGGTGCTGGCGTCCAAGTTTCCGTTCCTGGACGAGCCCAAGAGCGTACACCTCTACTACGTGGACAATCTGCTGCGGCTGCGCGGGTACGCGCCGCAGCTGGGCCCAGACGTGATGGAGATGATCACGGCACAGCTGGTCAAGATCGACACGGAGTTCCAGCTGGACCTGTCGGACATGGACGACGACCTGGTGGCGCGGGTGGTGTTTCAGCTGGCGAACAAGAGCCGGCGCAAGGCTGTGGCTGCGGCGGCGGGGTTTGATGGAGGGGGGATCGACGATGACGACGACGCCGACGACGACGACGACGGCAAAGAAGAACTTGACGGCGACAAGAAGCTTGAGGACGACTATGACGATACAGAGTCGGTGGGCGACAGCGACCTGCCGACGGTGGGGGACGCCGACTACGACGAAGAGCAGGCGCGGATCGACAAATCGACGAAGCTGGTGCAGAAGCTGGACGCGGTGCTGGACCGCATGTTTGGGGTGCTGGCGCCGGTGTTTGCTGAGCCGGAGTCGGCAGCGGCGCAGGGGTGCTTTGAAGACCTGGTGTCGGACTTTGCCAACTTTGTGCTGACGGTGCCGAGCTCGCGGCACACGCAGTTCCTGGTGTTTCACTTCAGCCAGCGTAGCGCGGCGCTGCAGGACCTGTTTACAGGGACGCTGCTGGCGCTGGGGTTTGAGGCGAGCCGGCCGTCGGCGGTGCGGCAGGCGGCGGCGGCGTACCTGAGCAGCTACGTGGCGCGGGCGGCGCGGGTGTCGCGGGAGACGGCGCGCAGCGTGGCGGGGATCCTGTGCCAGCGGATCGAGACGTTCCGGCGGCGGAACGGGGCGGGGTGCCGGGGGCCGGACCTGCGGCGGTACCAGGAACTGTACGCGTGGGTGCAGGCGCTGCTGTACATGTTCTGCTTCCGGTGGCGCGACCTGGTGGACGGGTACCCGGAGGCGCTGGTGGACCCGGAGGACGCGGCGTCGTACATGGGCCACGAGCTGGAGTGGATGCCGGGGCTGCGGGAGGCGCTGCGCAACGTGATCTACGCGCCGTTCAACCCACTACTGGTGTGCTCGCAGCCGATTGTGCACGAGTTTGCCAAGTTGGCGCACGCGCTGGGGCTGCTGTACGTGTTCCCGCGGCTGGAGAGCAACAAGCGGGTGAACCTGGCACAGTACGCGTCGGGGCGGTACGGGAACGGAGGCGCGCTGCGGGAGGACGCAGGCAGCACGATGGACGACGACAAGCGGCTGCAGCTGGAGGGAAACTTTCCGTTTGACCCGTACCACCTGCCGGTGAGCAAGCGGTGGCTGGAGGGGGACTATCTGCCGTGGACGCCGATTCCGGGGTTGGACGGGGAGGACGACGATGACAGCGACGAGGACGAGGACGAGGGGGGCGAGGAAGAAGACGGGGAGGACGAGGACGAGGAGGACGTAGAGGACGAAGAGGACGAAGAGGACGAAGAGGACGAAGAGGACGACGAGGATGGCGAGGACGGCGAGGACGGCGAGGAGAGCGGCGACAGCGATGGGGAAGACATGGAGAACGGCAAAGAGAATGGTCCAGACGGCATCCAGCTAGGCCGCGGGGTTGACAGCTGAGATTGGGTTGACGTTGCCCGTTTTGACGTGGACTGTTGTTTCACCTTCTCGTGTCCGATTTACTTTTCCCATTTTTTCAGGGCTTTTTTCCCGCGGAGTTCGTTTTTCCATTTTAGCGGGCGCTGGGTATGACGATTTCCATTTCGATGACTGTTCGCGGCGAGTACTCCGTATTCCAAATAGAAGTATTCCAAATAATAGAAAGGCAGCGGTATCTTTTCCTCGGCGACGGGGGGATTGACAGCCCCGTACCCGACCCTCTCTTCGTCACCCCACCGCCTGAAGCAACAAGCTCCGCGCAACACTGCCCAACGAACAACCCAAACACCACCAAAAAGAACCACGCAGATCTCCAATTCCTCCCCCATCATGGACCCTTCTCTGCTCTCGTCGGCGTCCTCGCGGTCGCGGTCGGCGTCGCGGTCAGTGTCGGGCAAGACGGGCGGGCCACCGTCGACGGCGACGTCAATGTCGCCTGCTACCGGGCCAGGCTCGACAGCAGGCTCGACAGTAGACACGACGGCCGTGTCGCCCCGGGCAGAGCGGCCTTCGTTTTCATCGTTTTGGAAGCGGACGCGGACAGCGGTCACACGCCCAATGTCGCTTGTGCAGAGTGAGTTTTTTTTTTT
>PCDN01000001.1:2825659-2844098 GCA_002778105.1 Ceratocystiopsis brevicomis
GGGGGGAGAGGAGGCCCTGTCTTTCCTTTAGAGTTATTCTTTGTCTTTTTTTTTCCCCCTATTTCACGAGTATATAGTCCTCCCCCATCTGACAAACAGCCCCTGGCCGCCGTCGCCGTGCAAAGAACACCAGCACCACCAGTGGCAGCAGCAAGGCCGACGGTGCCACCCCCGATGCATCTACCAGCACTGCCGCTGCATCGGATGCCGCCGCTCCTGCCCCGGATGCCGATGCTACCACCACCGCCACCGCCACCGCCACCGTCACCACCACCCCCCCTGACCAGCCACTCACCCCTGCAGACAAGGCGCGGATCCGCCGCGCGCAGGTGCGGCGGGCGCAGATCCAGCATCGGCAGCGCAAGGCGGCGTACCAGGAACAGCTGGAGGTCGACATCGACACACTGCGCTGGCTGATCGACGCCGGGGTGCAGGACGTGCAGACGCTGCAGGACGAGAACGCGGCGCTGCGCCAGCAGGTGGCGCTTCTGGGCCTGGACGGCGGCAGCGTGAATGAGCTACCTGTCAGGAGTGATACGGTCACCGAAACGGGCAAAGAAGAAGTAGCCGACGAGTTGCCGTCGCTGTTTGGCGACGTGGACCTGGACGAGGTGATGGTGTCGATGGCCGTCGACGAGGTGCTGGGCGTGCCGGTGCTGCGGGTATCGAGCCACAGTGGCGAGAGCAGTATCAGCGGCGGAGGCGTCGACGGCAACGATGGCCAGTTGACGGTGGCGCCAAAACCGGAGCTCGAGCAGGACAACGACATGGCGGGCTTCGCCCTGGACTCGGACCCGGACCTGGACCTGAACCTGGATCTGGGGCTGGACACGGGCGATCTAGTGACGGCCGTGGGCCGGAGGTCGGGACCGGTCCCGGTGGCACCGTTGGTCGGGCTCTCTGCATTTCCGCTGTTGACGACGACACAGAAGGACGAGGTGGTCAACCTGATTCTTGCGTATGTTTCCTCTCCTGTTGGTCATGCTGCTTTTTTGTTCGTTCTACTGACATCTGTCCTACAGCCTCGAACACGTCTGCTGGGGCCATGTCGGCCACCAGTTCCAGGCACCGGCGCCCGGGGCCTTCTGCGCCGACACGGGCCATACCCTCATGGCGTCGAGCCTGGTGCTGCGTTCCGCACCGGACCCAGTGTACACGTGGATGAACGATGGAGATGCGGCAACGGCCCTGATGATGCCGACGGTGCCGACGACAGCCACGCCGGCGTCGATGGCCGTTGCTGTGCAGGCGGCGTGCCCGGCCCCATCGGCGGCAGCGAGAGCAATCTCAGCCGCCACGGCGACGTGGCCGGCGACAGGCGTCTCGCTGGAGACGCTGTACGGGCTGGCGGTGGCGCTCAACGGGCAGTCGGACCAGGAACTGGCGCCGGTGCAGGCGTGGTTTGAGCTGGTGGCGCGCTTCCCGGTGGACGTGCTGCTGCGGACGGACGTGCTGACGACGCTGAAGCGGGAACTGCTGGGCGTGGTGACGTGCCTGTACTTTGGAGCGGTGATGGAGCGGCGGGCGTTTGAGAGCGTGGTCGAGCGGGTGGTGGTGCCGGTGGTGGAAGCAGAGGAGATCCCGTAATTCGCGTATGTATCCATCTATCCGTACGAAGCTAAATCCGACCCTACTCTTTCCCAGTCTCCCTTGGTTCCTTCCTTCCTTCCTTCCTTCCTCCCCTCCCACAACAAAATGCCGCCACATGCATGCTGGGGTCGGCCTGCGCTGCTGCGTCCGCTCCGGCGACCTACGCCGGCAAAAGCGCCTAAGTGCCACCAACGCCCCGCGTTAACCCCGTTAACAGCGTTCAGTAAGTCCGGGTAGTGGGGGGCGGCGAGAACGATGAGAGGGGGAAAGAAAGCATCGCCATGACCATCACCACCACCACCACCACCCGCAATAATCCATCTAACTGCCCAGCCCCCCGCACAATGGCCACCGCTGCCTCGTCCTGGGTCGGCAGTGCCGGCGCCGGCGCCGTGGACCTGCGCAGCGACGTGACGACGACGCCGACCGCCAGCATGCTCGCGGCCGTGGCGTCGGCGTCGCTGCTGGACGACGTGTACCGCGAGGACCCGACGACGCGCGCGCTGGAGGCGCACTGCGCGGCGCTGACCGGCAAGGAGGCTGGGCTGCTGGTGCTGTCGGGCACGATGGGCAACCAGGTGGCGCTGCGCGCGCTGCTGCAGCAGACGCCGGCAGCCGTGCTGTGTGACCAACGCGCACACATTTTCTGCTACGAGGCCGGCGGCGTGTCGGCGCTGACGGGCGCCATGGTGCAGCCAGTCGTGGCACGCAACGGCCGCTACCTGACCGTCGACGACGTGGCCGCGCACGCCGTGCTGGGCGACGACGTGCACGGCTGCCCGACACGTGTCATCAGCCTCGAGAACACGCTGAGCGGCATCGTGCAGCCGCTGGCCGAGGTGCAGCGCATTTCCGAGTGGGCGCGGTCCCACGGCATCCGCGTGCACTGCGACGGCGCCCGGCTGTGGGAGGCAGCAACCGCCGTGGCTGCCGCCTCGCCCGACCAGTTCCCCGACGCCGCCGCCGCCCTCGCTGCGTTCGCGGCCTGCTACGACACCGTCTCGCTCTGCTGCTCCAAGGGCCTGGGCGCACCCATCGGCGGCGTCGTGGTCGGCCCGGCCGACGTCGTGCGCCGCGCCACCTGGGCCCGCAAGGCCATTGGCGGTGGCCTGCGCCAGTCCGGCGTGGTCGCCGCCGCCGCTCGCGTCGCCATCGACGAGACCTTCCTCGCCGGCAAGCTGGCGCCCACCCACACCCTGGCCCGCGACGTCGCCCGCCTGTGGACCGACGCCGGCGGCCGCCTGCAGTACCCCGTCGACACCAACATGGTCTGGCTCGATCTGTCCGCCGCCGCCAGCGACGTGCTGGCGGCCGCTGCGGCCGAGGAGGGCCTGCGCATCTCCAGCACCCGTCTCGTGCTGCACTACCAGGTGTACGAGCGCCGCGCCGACATTCTGCCTGCGTTGGGCCGTATCTTCGCCAAGGTCCTTGCGCACGCCAAGGCCCATGATGGCCAGGGCCCCGGCGCCAAGGGCACGGCCTATCCAACCGCATGATGCCGTTGTCGGACCGACTCGAATACGAACAGGAAAAACAAAAGGGAAAAAATTGGAATCGAATAACAAAGTTTTCCCCAGAAGTTCCCCCAGAAACCTCCCCGCATTTCCCCATTTGTCGGGCATACTGCGGCCAAACCCCAGACTTCAATGAGCCGATAGATACCAGTGAGACGTCATTATTGTCGCCTGATGATGCACGTATACATATATATACTTCATCGCCCCCTCTCTTCTGGATGATGAATGAGCACGAGTCCGCGCCTGCCCTTTTCGGAGCCTTTCCTTTTTGCTCTGCGTCCATTCGCCGTCCTTCTCTCTTCTCCCCCCCCCCCCCCCAGACAATGGCGAGCCGCATCGTCTCGAGCGGCCGGGTCACGGCTGTGACGCTCTTCTGCACTGTATCGGCGTTCTTGGTCTCGCCGGCTGCAGCCATCTTCGACAACGGCACGGTCATGGCCCCCTGTGATTCCCCCATCTACTGCTATGGCAACCTGCTCAAGAGCATCGAGCTGGCCCGGCCGTTTGCCGATTCCAAGACGTTTGTGGACATGTAAGAATAGAAGAATAGACAAGGGACTGCAACCCCGTCGTCGCCCCAAGCTAACCGTCCCAGGCCCACGGTCCGCCCCCTTGACGAGGTCCTCGCCGCCTTCGACAACCTCCCCAAGCCGCTGGCCAACGACTCCGTCCTGCAGGACTTTCTCGCCACCTACTTTGCCCCCGCCGGCGGCGAGCTCGAGAGCGTTGATCCCGCCCTGCTCGTCACCGACCCCGTCTTCCTCACCAAGCTGCACGATCCCGTTGTCCGCCAGTTCGCCCAGAAGGTTGTCGACATCTGGCCCGACCTGACCCGCCGCTACACCGGCTCCAGCTCTGGATCGGAATCCACCGCCTGTGCCGGCTGTCAGTCCAGCTTCCTGCCCGTCAATCGCACGTTTGTTGTCGCTGGCGGCCGCTTTCGCGAGCCCTACTACTGGGACTCCTACTGGATCCTTGAGGGTTTGCTGCGCACCGGCGGCTCCTTCGTCCCCATCGCTCGCAACACCATTGAGAACTTTCTCGATCTGGTCGAGCGCTACGGCTTCGTTCCCAACGGCGCCCGCCTCTACTACCTCAACCGCTCCCAGCCTCCGCTGCTCTCCCAGATGGTCCGCCTCTATATCGAGCACACCGGCGACGCCACCCTGCTCGACCGTGCCGTCCCGCTGCTTCTCGAGGAACACGCTTTCTGGACCACCAATCGCTCTGTGTCGCTGACTGCCTCCTCAACCAAGACGTACAACCTGAGCCGCTACGCCGTCCTCAACAACCAGCCGCGCCCTGAGTCCTTCCTCGAGGACTACGTCCAGGCCAACAACGCGTCCTATTACGCCGCCAACGGCTCCGTCTATCCGGCCCAGCCCCTGAACGCCACCCAACAGGCCAACCTGTACGCCCAGCTGGCCAGCGGCGCCGAGTCCGGCTGGGACTTCGGCACGCGCTGGCTCGCCCGCCCCGGCGACGCCGCCACCGCAACCACCTTCCCCTTGCGCTCCATCAACACCAACAATATCGTGCCTGTTGACCTCAACTCCATCCTGTACTGGAACGAGGTGACCATCAGCGGCTTTCTGCAGCAGCAGGGCAACCATAGCGCCGCCGCCCACTACGCCGAAGCCGCCCGATTCCGCAGCGAGGCTATGTACGCCCTCATGTGGAACGACACCTTGTTCAGCTACTTTGACTTCAACCTCAGCTCCAACGCCCAGAATATCTACGTTCCCGAGGATGCCGACACCCTCCCAGCCGAGCGTGCTACCGCCCCTGCCGGCGCCCAGGTCCTCTTCGACACCGCCCAGCTGTACCCCTTCTGGACCGGCGCCGCACCCGCCCACCTGAAGAAAGACCCGCTGGCCGTCAAGCTGGCCTTTGAGCGTGTCGAGACCTACTTGGACCTCTACACCGGCGGCATCCCCGCCACCAACATCCGCACTGGCCAGCAGTGGGACGAGCCCAACGTCTGGCCGCCGCTGCAGCACGTGCTGATGCAGGGCCTGCTCAACACCCCGCCCACCTTCGGCCCCGATGACCCAGCCTACGAGCACCTGCAGGCCCTGGCCCTGCGCCTGGCCCAGCGCTACCTGGATTCCACATTTTGCACCTGGTACGCCACCGGTGGCTCCACCACCGAGATGCCGCAGCTCGCCGGCTTCTCCGCCCACGACAACGGTACCATGTTTGAAAAGTACACCCTTGACTCTGTCAACGGCGCTGGCAGTGGCGGCGAGTACACCGTCGTTGAGGGCTTCGGCTGGACCAATGGCGTCCTGCTATGGGCCGTCGACACCTTTGGCGACCGCCTGTCCCGGCCCAACTGCGGCAACATTACCGGTGCGCACATCACGCCCGGCAAGCGGCGCCGCGACGTAACGCCCGCGCCGGGCGGTGGGCGGCCACCGAGTGCGGTCCAGCTGGACCCACACGACGCAGCGTGGACCAAGATGTTTGGCAAACGAAGCCGGTGACAGGGGGGGAGGGGAAGGCATAGAACATACGCGCCCGACTTAAGACCAAAGACTATATAGCATTGGTATAAAAGCAAAGCATATTTCCGCAACGTCTCGGTCCCGTTTAGAACAGAACTGACTCATACATGGCGTAATATCGTTTACCGGGTCTCCGTGTCGTCTTCCAGATCGGACCGCACCAGCCCGTAAAGGACCTCGTCCAGGACGACGCCGTGCTTAATGAGGGCGCGCCGCCGCACACCCTCGCGCACAAACCCAGCACGCGTCAGCACGGCCTGTGACGCCGCGTTGGGCGCGGCAACAACGGCCTGGATGCGCTCGAGGGGAACGGCAAAGGCCGGCGGCGGGGTGCCTGAGTCGGCGTCGGTGCCCAGCGCCCAGCAGGTGATGCCGCGCACAACCTCCTTGGCGTAGCCCTGGCCCCAGAACGCGCGCCCAAACCAGTAGCCGAGCTCGCGCGTGGCGCGCTCCGTGGGGTCGCCGGCGCCCGGCGGGAACAGGCCGACGCCGCCGAGGAAGGCGCCGTCAGTGCGGCGACAGATGGCAAGCGCAAGCGCACTGCCATCGGGGCGCACGCCGGCAACGTCGTTGGAAACGCTGTCAATCCAGGTGCGGGCATCAGCATCGGTGTAGGGTTGGGGGAAGCGGTCGCGCATGTAGCGGGCGACGGCCGGGTCATCGGCGGCGGCGCGCAGCGTGGCAGCGTCAGCGGCGTGGTAGGGGCGCAGCACGCAGCGCTCGAGGACGAGGACCGGGGGCGGTGGGAAGGGGTTCATGGTGGTGCCAGAAGCTCACAACGCGCCCGCCTCTGTCCCGGGGTCGTCCTCTGTATCTTACTCGTAAAGAGGGGGAAGTTGCCCCGGAAAATCGAAATACCGGTTTTCCGCTTCGCGCCACGTTCTGGTTCCTGGACTTGTCTCGAATGGGAGAAGAAAGTGGGTACCTTGCGTCTCGTCTGGGCCAGTCCCCCGAAAACGTGGAAGGTGGCCTCTCCTCCGCCTTCATCGATATTCTGCGGCAACGTGCAGAGAGAGCAGGCTGCACTTTGCAACGGACAACACTCGGGACGCCAGCGTGCGGCATTGATTATTGTTTCTGTTTTGCGGCCCTGTCTTTCTGTCTGCGTGCTCCGGCAACAACTTGACGACTTCTTCCTTCCTCGCTCTCTGTCGGAGCTCCTTTGAACGGACCGCTCCATTCTCTCCCCTTCTTCCGCTCCTCGACCACACCGGCATCGAACACGTCCAGCTCCATCCTGTTTCCGTCTTCTTTCTACAAAAAATGGCACCCAGGTCACGATTCACACGGCTTGACGCCTTCACAAAGACGGTCGAGGACGCGCGCATCCGCACAACGTCTGGCGGCGTGGTCACCATCGTCTCGCTGCTGGTCGTGCTCTGGCTGACATGGGGCGAGTGGGCTGACTACCGCCGTATTGTCGTGCATCCGGAGCTGGTAGTTGACAAGGGTCGCAGCGAGCGCATGGAGATCCACCTCAACATCACGTTCCCGCGCATCCCCTGCGAGCTTCTCACGCTCGACGTTATGGACGTGTCGGGTGAGCAACAGCATGGTGTGCAGCACGGCGTGCGCAAAGTGCGGCTGCGGCCAGAGGCCGAGGGCGGCGCTGAAATTGATGCGCGTCCCGTTAACCTGCACGCGGCCGAAGAGGCGGCGGCGCACCTGGACCCGGACTACTGCGGTCAGTGCTACGGCGCGGTGGCGCCCGAGCATGCCATCAAGGCCGGCTGCTGCAGCACGTGCGACGAGGTGCGCGAGGCGTATGCCGAGACGGGCTGGGGCTTTGGCCGCGGCGAAAACGTGGAGCAGTGCCAGCGCGAGCACTACGCCGAGCGCATCGACGCCGAGCGCCACGAGGGCTGCCGCATCGAGGGCAGCCTGCGTGTCAACAAGGTAGTTGGCAACTTCCACATTGCGCCGGGCCGCAGCTTCAGCAACGGCAACATGCACGTGCACGATCTCAAAAACTACCGGGACATGCCCGAGCCGCGCATGCACTCCTTCACCCACACGATCCACGCCCTGCGCTTCGGCCCGCAGATTCCCGAGAGCCTGGCACGCAAGATGGGCGGCGGCGCGCTGCCCGGCGCCAGCCACCACATAAACCCGCTCGACGGCGTGCGCCAGGTGACAGACGAGCCCCACTTCAACTACATGTATTTTGTCAAGGTCGTGCCCACGTCGTACCTGGCGCTCGGCTGGGAGAAGGCGGCCCGCAGCCGCGGTGCCACTGCGGACGACTTGGACATTGGCGGCTACGGCGTGCTGCCCGACGGCAGCGTCGAGACGCACCAATATTCGGTGACTAGCCATAAGCGCAGCCTGGAGGGCGGCAACGATGCTGCCGAAGGCCACCAGGAGCGGGAGCACGCGCGCGGCGGCATCCCGGGCGTGTTTTTCAGCTACGTGGGTCTCCCCTGTCCCTTTCCCCATTGTGTTTATCTCCCCTCTGCTCACACGGCCAGGACATCTCGCCCATGAAGGTCATCAACCGCGAGGAGCGTACCAAGACGTTCACAGGCTTCCTTGCCGGGCTGTGTGCCATCCTCGGCGGCACGCTGACAGTGGCGGCAGCCGTCGATCGGACAGTGTTCGAGGGTGCAACGCGGCTGAAGAAACTGCGGGCAAAGGACCTGTAGATGGAAGGGAGGCGGCAGAAACAGGAAAAAGAAAACGTGCCACGCCTCTGGCTTGCATTTCACGTGGCGTTTAAAGGGATTTTCTTGGATTTTGTTTTGCATTTTTTGTATCTTACACCTCTCTCTACTGTGCCGCATTTTGTCTCCCAATCGTTTCCCGATGTTTTTGTTGTTCAAGCCGAGAGACATTCATTTCACGCTATGTCGCTTCAACGTTCGCATTGGTCGGTTCTGTTCGTCGGCGTGCATAGGTTTGGTCTCAGCTGCCATCAGCTGCCCGGCAAGACGAATGTTCCTGGACTAGTCGTAAGCAGGCAGACCGACCGACCGACCACATGGCCAAAACGACTTCGACCCTCGAGGCGTGCAGATGTCTCCCGCTCACCGAATACGACGCTTAGCCCCTGTCCCCTGTGCGGAATCTCCCGAGACTCTGCAGTGGCCTTCCAAGTCAGACGTGCAGCCGCCCTACGGAATATCTTACGAGTATTGTTCGTATTTTGCCTCTTTGCCTCTCCACGCCGTCGCTGCGCTTCGTGCTGCGCTATTTTGGGGGGTGCCCTGTCTCATGTGGGCCGGCCTCCTATTCATAGGCTTTGCCCGCAAGTAGCCCGCCAAAAATACGGAGTCGGCTTCCCAACAAAGACACTTTCGACCCAGATGCCATCGTGCCCCGTTCCCTGTTCCAGGGGTACTCCTTCCTTTATACGGAGTAAGATACGGAGCATAGGACCCACCTTTAATAAAAAACGGTTCTTGGCTCTTTCTTGCCTTGGCTGGCCGTTGAAAGCGAGGGCCCGTTCCTTCCTTATCCCATGGGCTCGTGATCCTGTCATACGTAGAACAAGAAGGACTCTAGACCGTGTCTTTGCCCCTGTTCTGCCCCCTCATCTGCTTCTTTTTCGTCTTCCTCCTGCTTGTCCTCCTCGTCACGATCTCCTCGGCCACGATCGACCGCAACACCTGCGACACGCACGACTTTGTGCATCGCCCAAAACATAAGCAGGACAGGGTCCAAAAAGGAAACTGGGAATAAGAGGAAACCCCCGGAAAAAAAGCCCATACTGCCACCGTCTTGGCGCCCTTGTTCCTCTTTGTCTCCTCGTCCAGTCTCTTATTCCTCCTCCCTTTGTCTCCTTTTCTCATTTTTCCCTCTCCGTCCTTCCTGCTTAGCCCCTCGGATCGTCACAGGCACTCAGAACCCCCCTGTCCACTACGATAATACCACCTTCACTCCCTTTTCCCTTTTCCCTTTTTCCCTTCTCTCCCTTTTTCGTATCGTATTCGCTCGCACCTTCGTTTCGTCTTCCCCTTTCCTCGTCTCTGCCGCTCCTCGACACACCAGCCGAACCACATCACCTGGCCTTGGCTTTGGACTCCGCCCTTTTCTGCTACCTCCGCCCTTGCGCCAAAGCAAGGCAGAACCAAAGAACGAAAACCCAAAAGACGCCGCGTTCGTACTCGCATTCCAGTCCAAGCAGAACGACCGCGCATACGTATTCCGACATACGGTACCATCATCTCGCAACGCTCTTCTACGCCACCTTGCATCTTACCACTTCAACACCTTACGTCTCCACCGCAAGGACAACAAACCCAACCTACACACACCTGCCACCTCCCACCTCCCACCCAACACCAAGCAACCGACATACGGAGGCACTTGGCGACATCGGAAGCTACCCGCAGCCAGCCGTGGTGCTAGCCAGTCAGTCTGCCATCGCGTGTCTAGGTCTCAGGCTCCAGAAAACAACACTCTTTTGCCAGTAGAACCCATACTAATCATCACCGCGCCCTTGTGATGCTTGTCTGACCCCTCATCCTCCCTTGGACGGCGACGGTGCAACGTAGACGCCTGACCTTGCACCGCCATTTGCTTGTGTTGCCGACACCTGGCGGCGGCTCATCTCTCAGACGTCACCTGCTCTTTTGCTATTTCTATTTCTGGCTTCTCGCCTGCAGGGAGCCACTCCTTTTTCTGCACCGCCACACTTGGAACACGAACGACAGACATTTGGCTCACTTCCCCGGATCGACGTCCGTCGTCCAGCTTCTCGGCGGTCCTTATTGATGGGTCTACCCGCTTGATCACCACCTCATTCACAAGAGCACCGCACCCGCATTGGCCGCTATGACGACACCAAGACCCAACTTCCTTGACTTGCGCTCGCAGTCACAGACATCTCTGACTCGGCCACTCAAGTCTCCCCGACTTCATGTTGCCGGCGATGTCCCGCCGGAGCTGTCGCCTCTCGATGCCTTCGCTCTTCAGAGTCGCCTGCTAGCGAAACAGCTAGAGGACAGCGCCAAGTCAGACAAGCGCATGAGTCGCCTGCCTCCTCTGACAACCGATAGTCCCCTTGTCCAGCAAGGCCGCTCAGACTATTTTCGCTCCATGGCGCAGGATTGCTATTCGGACAACGAAAACGGCCTTGCCTCCCCTACCTTCTCAGGGCAGCCGCACTCACACTCACAGCCCATGACACCCACAGGCTTCAGTATGCGAACGCCAGAGGTCGAAGAGCCCCTGGTGCGGCCACAGTCCATGCATCCGCGCATGAGCCGCATGCCACCAATCCATACCGCGGACGACGACTGCAGCATCCCAGCTGCACCGCCCGTACCGGCGTACTCGCGCGAACGCCAACGCCTGCTCCAACAGCAGCAGCCGCCCGTGCCTGAAAGTGATACTGAAGAACCCAGCTTCTTCGGTGCACGGAGAGAACGCTCACCGTCTCTGATGACTGATGAGCGATCAGAGACCGAACAGCAGCGCGACGCTGCAATCCTCACCCTGGAGTCCGGCTCGGGCACTGCAGAGGACGTGTCTACCAAAGAAGCGTTTCCCTTCCCAGGACCAGACCCCTGGACAGCGGTACAGCCTGGAGAAACAACGGCAGCGTCACCGCAGCAGACGCAGAGTCAGAATCTTAGCCACGACCAGGATCCTCCGACTTTAGCATCCCCTTCCAACATCTATCCCGTTGCCAGCCTACACCCCCTTGCACAGTCGCCAGAAAAGTCTCCATTGAAGAAGAACTCGTTCGACTCAACTACGGGTGGTCTCGCCCCCCCTCGCCAGCTGTTCCCGAAGCGCTCTTCGAGTATCCTGTCATCGCCACCGGACGGAACTGATACCGACAGCAATAGCGCACTGGGCGCGCCCTACCACTCCCTGGGTGCACCGCGCAAGCTGTCAAACAGCAGTAGCATGGTGTCGCCCAGATTGGGTTCGTTTCACCGCACGCCGTCCTTTGGCTCTGACATCTCAGCACAGCTGCCGCGGCCCTCGTTCAACTTTTCTCGTCCGCTTAGCCGTGTGAGCACACCCGGGCTAGAAAGCCCTGCCCGCCAGGCATCTTCCGACAGCCATACCTCCTACAGCCAGTCTTCCTTCGTCTTTGCCGACGACAGCGCACATACTCCCGTCAGCCTGCACAGCGAAGGCTTTCCAGAATCGGCGACGACCCAACCAGACGAGAGCAACACAGCCGCTGCGTCATCGTACGTCTACTCCAAGTACTCGCTGCCGCGTGGCAAGATGCTCCAGCGGTCGAGTCCCCAACCCTCAGACAACCAGATGCCTGCCGCCTCTTATCAATGGGAACAGCCGATGGTGCCCCCGAGCAATGTGCAAACATTTCCTCTTGGTGGGGGCCAGGCGCCACCATCCCCGCCGACACGCCCGTCCAGCTCAACTGGCGTGGTCCCTCGCGCGTCACCTGAGCACACGAAATTGAGCACGGGACTGCGCCGGGGGCCGAGTGCAGCATCCTGCGGTCCCTCATTTGCGCCGTCGCATAAGCCGTCGCCTAACGCAAACAATTCTCCAGATGAGGAGCTTCGTGGACGCCCAGGTCCAGCGTCTGCACACGAAGCGACCGCACGAGCCAGGACCCCTGCGTCTATAGGAACAACCAACTCAAGTGCTACGGGCGACTCTGCCAGCACAATCAAACCGCGATCCACACAGACGCTCGCCTCAGCCGCGGATATACCAGCAGAGGAGCATGTGGAACTGGCCATTAACCTACACGAACAAGGGCAGCTAAACGAGTCAACGTACCACCTGCGTCTCGCCGCCCGCAAAGGCCATCCGACTGGTATGCTGCTTTATGCACTGGCTTGTCGCCATGGTTGGGGCATGCGCGCAAACCCGCGCGAGGGCGCGATGTGGCTGCGGAAAGCGGCCGACTGCGTGGGTCTCGAGATTGCAGACGATGAGGCGCAGATGAAGGATGGAAAGCGTGTCGATGCCGTCGACCTCAAAACTCGTAAGGCCCAATTTGCCCTCAGCATTTACGAGCTGGGCGTCAGTTATATGAACGGTTGGGGCATTGCCCAGGACCGGGCACTGGGCCTGCGCTGCTTTGAAATTGCCGGATGTAGGTTCCCCCCTTCCTCCCCCCCGTTACGTGATACTGGCGATGCACTAACGTTTTACTTTCTAGCCTGGGGTGACGTCGACGCGCTGGCTGAGGCTGGGTTTTGCTATGCACAAGGGCTTGGCTGCAAGAAAAGCCTCCAGAAAAGCGCTCATTTCTACCGCCAAGCCGAGGCCAAGGGCATGAGCATGGTGGGTAACAGCTGGTAAGTGAGCTCCTGTGTGCAAAGTTGTCCCTGTCTTGCATCCGACTAACCGACATGCAGGATCCATAAAAGTAAATACAACGACGACAAGAGCTCGGCCAAGCATAACAAAGAGCAGAAGACGCGGTCAAAATCACGGTCAAGAAACATCTTCGGCATGAAGCATAGCTCGTGAAGGGAGGCCGTGTCTGTTTTTCCTATTTCCTGTTCGCCGCCTCGGTCCTCTTTTTGTGCCCTTTATACCCAAATGGCCGTTCTCGACTGTCGAAACGACGATTTTTTATGCTATAAGATACATATTTTGCATGCAGTTCACTCATGGACTGGAGTTTTGGGGGGTAAGATTTTTATTCAAATGGCAACTTTCCTTAAAAGGGTAGTAATACAGCTACTACGTTGTCGGTTAAAATGGGTGGGGCCTTCTTGTATACGCCTGGGGATGAGGCATCCCTCTTTTGCTTTGCCCCTATATCGTGGTCCCTTTCTCAGGGCTGGCCAGAATAAGGGATTCAGCACAGAACACACGCTTTTACCCTACCACTCTGCTGCTCTCCTGTCTGACATACAGTGGGTAGACAATAATACCGACAAAAAAATAACAAAGATACTTATCATGTACCACAAAAATAGCCCACAGAATAAGTATTTCTATTAGCATTTTAGCGATACTTTTGTCAAGTGACTGTACGTATTTTCCTACGTTTTCTACCGTCCCTTTGGCTGTAAACATCTTCCAGTTTTTTATTAGTAATCCGTCCTCGGAAGTCAACACCGCGTAGCGTCGGTGCGTAGAACATGGCATCCTTAATTAAATACCCCAAAGTTATGCCTTCCCACCTGCCCTTTGGCAAGTTCCAGACATGGATTTTGCGGGCGACCATGGGACGCAGACGGCCATGTCAAACCCAAACGGACTGACTGGTTCCGCCGCGACGGAGGCGACTGGCCCGTCCATCGAAGCTAACCGGGCCGAACAGGCTGGCGAGGCGACAAAGGGCTCCTCGACTGACCACGAGACCCTCAAGTACTCGCTGCTCGGCCCATCTCTTTTAAAAGCCGGGCAAGAGGCGGTTGATCAATCGAAGGTAAGGCGGGTCGTATGCTGCGTGCCCAAGCGGCGTGCGACACGGGACACGGCGAGCTGACGCAGATCACGGCAGGTCTCCGAAGTCATCTACAACGCCTCGCGGGGCTCCAGGTTTTTCGCACGCGAGGAGGAGCGGGATCGGTTGCTCTCGGTCAAAATTGAGCAGACACTGGCAAAGAAGGCGGCCCTGGCACAGGTCGACTTGTCCCACGAGCGACGGCGGGTCGACAGGCTGCTTACCCAGCTGGAAGTCGAACGCGACCTCTCCCAGCACATTGTGCACATCGACTGCGACGCCTTTTACGCGGCCGTCGAGCTGCTGGACCGACCCGAGCTTGCCGATATGCCCTTCGCCGTCGGGGGCGGCGTGCTGTCGACGTGCAACTACGTGGCGCGCACGTTCGGCTGCCGCAGTGGCATGGCCGGCTTCGTAGCGCGGAAGCTGTGCCCGCAGCTCGTGCTTCTAAAGCCAAACTTCACCAAGTACAACGCCAAGGCGCAGGAGATCCGCGCCATCCTGGCGTGCTATGACCCCAACTTTGAGAGCGCCAGCATCGACGAGGCGTACCTGAATATCACCGACTACTGCACGGCGCACGGCATGGTGCCCGCGGACGCCGTGGCGCAGTTGCGCCGCGAGATTGCCGACCAAACCCGCGTTACCGTGTCAGCGGGCATTGCAGCAAACATGCGCCTGGCTAAGATCTGCTCCAACATCAACAAGCCCAACGGCCAATTCGTGCTAGCCAACGAACAGATGGCCATCCTCCAATTCATGGGCGGCCTTCCCTGCCGTAAGGTCAACGGCATCGGCCGCGTCTTTGAGCGTGAGCTGGCGGCCGTCGGCATTAAGACGTGCGGTGACATCTTTGAACAGCGGCAGTTCCTTGCGCGGCTGTTTGGCGACAAGGCCTGCTATTTCCTCGCTCACTGCTATCTAGGTCTTGGCCGCACCCGGGTCCGGCCCGCAGATACGTACGAGCGGAAGAGTGTCGGCACGGAGAGCACCTTTGAGAGCACCGCAGACCCCGCCGAGTTGCGGCGAAAACTCCGATGGACGGCTGATGAGCTAGAAAAGGACCTACGCCGCGCTGGATGCAAAGGCCGCACGCTGGTCCTCAAAATCAAGCTGCACACGTTTGATATTCACACACGCCAGGCGATTACGGCGCACGCCGTCCACCACGCCAATGACCTGTACAAACATGCGCTGCCAATGCTGCGCAAGCTGGGGGAGGATATTCCGGGGATGAAAGTTCGGCTGATGGGCCTACGGTGCACAAACCTAATCGGCACTAAGAAACCAGATGCTTACGCCTTTTTTGGCGTGCGGCCGCCACCAGCCAGTGACAGCAGGGACGGCCCGCGAGATGTCGATGGAAGAAACAGGGCTGATCAACATCCGAACGGCGGCTTGTCTTTGAATCCTGGTGATGAGGGGATGACAGGTTGCGTGCCGGATGCAGAAAATTGGGACTACTTGGGGTCCGAAAGTTTTCCGCTGTCAGAATTGATGAAGCCGCCAGATCCCCCTGGGCCTCCTGGGCCCCCTCAACGTCATGGAAAAGAATTTGCCTCGAATCCGACCAACGAGACAAAAATGTTCATGTCCCGGAGTGAGCAGTGGGACTGCCCCGTCTGCAACCGGGCGCAGCCAGCAGATGAAAGGCATTTCAACAGTCACGTCGATGCGTGTCTGTCCAGGCACGCAATCTTGGAGGCTCTCCACGAGAGTGCTCTGGAAAGACCGGCGGCCAGGGCTGGTGAGGCAAAACGGAGTCCTCGGAAGAGGACTCGGAGCGAAACGTGCCGACAGACTGGCAAGAAAAGGGCTGGCGCAACAGCAGCCAAAAGCGATGCAAAGCAGAAGAAACTCTGTTTTGGTACTGGGTAGTTTGTGTAACGGGGCCAGTGATGAATTTAGGACAGTCTCCGTCTTCATCGCTATACTGTATGCATACAAGATTGGGGGCTTCAGACACTTCCTCCTCTGCGAGCTCGCTCTCTCCCAGCACTTCCACTGAGCCGTTCCTACCCATCATAGAGCACAAAACAGCCTCTTCAGTTGCTACCACCCTTATCATTCCATTCCATGCCACCAAGAGCAAGGCTGTGTCTGTCTTCTCGGCCACCATGGTCTCTCCCTCGGTGTCCCTTTGGCTATCCTCCCAATCCAGCCTTTCAAAACTTTCCTTCCATCCGTCTTCTTCCACTTTGCTCGTTTTCTCCGTCTGGCATCGCGCATCGGGCTGCAGGCGTTCTCGAGAGGGGTTGCATGGGGGCAGCGGCGTGTGCATGTGCGACTTTTATCGTCTTCGTGTCAAGTCCAATGGTGGGGAAAACATATTTGGTCTGTGCTGAGCCGTGCCGACTGAGCGCGGAAATACTTCCTGGTCTGTTATGTGTATGCCGGAAAGCGATAATGAGTGTCACACTGGGCAACAGAGACAGGTGGTCGTTTTGCGAGGCGAAGGCGGTTTCCAATGCTTGTTCCAGGTGGCCGACGAGCCGGGTAGATAGTTGTTCGAACTGTGGTGGAAGCGAAGTGGTGGAAGCAGTGTAGAGCTAAGTCCGAAAAAGACCAAAAAGACTAGGCGAGAAGCGGAGGACCCTGTGTGAAAACAAGCGGGCATGGAAACCGGGCAATGGGTGAGGCATGAGCTGCGAAGAGAAGGCTGTGCAAGCTGGTGCGGTTAAAAGTTCAAAGCGCGACCGGGAGAGCGTGAAAACGCTGGTATGGATTTTTGGGTCTCGTGCAAGAAAAGGCCGGGTGTGAAAACGACCAGTAAAGACTGATGAGAAGCCATACACTTGCTAGAAAGACCGAGCAGAACTTTCGGAACAGACCAAGCGGCAAACCAAGCGGCAGACTGTCTGGGCTGTGCCATTGTTGTGCGACGTGCGAGGTCTTGATGGTTGGTGGTGTTGTTCAAGTGTTCTCCCGGAGGTCTGGAGCCATTGTACAGAAACCCAAGCTATGAAGCAGCCAGTGGATGTGTGAGCCAGTGGCGGTGGCTAGTGCTGCTCGTGCTGTCTCAGAGGGCAGATTTTCTGTATTTCGAAACAAGCCCGGTGGTGATGGTGCCAAGGTCGCCAGTGATTGTCGATCATGCCCTTGCACTGTGGCTCATAGTCGATGCTGTCCCCAACTGCGCCCCCCGGGGGGAACGATGCCAGATGCTGATGCCAGGTGGGAGAAAAACAAAAAGCCAAAAAATGAACTCCCCCAAAAACGCATACCCAAAAGACACAAAAAAACCAAAACAAACCCAACCCTTGTCTGAAGCCCCCGGGGAAGAATGTAGCCGAGAATGAAAAATAGGAGAAAATAAGGAGGGAGGAAACGAGCAGGAGAAATTAAACAAAAAGGGAGGGACAAATGAGAGGGGGGGGGGGGAGGAGGTTAAAAAGGAGGAGGGAAAAAACGAGGAGGGAAAAAACGAGGAGGGGAAAATGAGAGAAGGGAAAAGGCGAAAAAAAAACCACCGCATCTTTCCGCCGGACTTTGCACCAGGGTGTCTCCTGCTGGACAACAAAAAAAGGACCAAAAAATTTGCCCAACGGAGACCCCCTGGAGCGATGCCACCTCTGCCAGTCCTCTCGCCTGTTGCCCTGTCGCCTTCATCTTGTCGGCTTATTGTCCTCTTGTCGTCTTGGGTTTGATTTTGTCTTGGTCTTGGTCGTTTTGGTCCTATCCGTTTTGTCTCGGTTTTAGCTTTCCATCTCGCCGCTCCCGGCGGCCATCCTCGCCCTCGCCATCCTCCCCCGGGGCCGACGGAGGTAGTGAGAGCTCCGTTATGCGTGCACATTTCAGCGGGAAAGTCCGCTAGGTCTTCCAAGTATGTGGTCATTTGGATGGCCTCGCGCAGAGACAACGCAAGCATCACACAGGCAAAACAACACGAAGTGACAGCAAGCAGCTGATTCCCAAGCAGCATGGTGGGTGTTGTGGGACAAACAGCAGTGAGACCACAAGGCACACATATTCAAAGTGGTGTTTTTAACAGAGCACGATGTAGATCGCCAGAAGTTGAATAAGACAATTTCGCAGTGTTTTCTTTTTGTTTTTTATGTTTTTTTTTTATGTATTTTTGCGTGTACGTGCGTGCTTGTTTTTGTTTACAGTTCAGGTCTCGTTGTGTGTGGGGGTTTTTGTTGATTTATCGATCTGCTGTGTTGAATTGTGTGCAGTGTGCACCGCAGTGCGCAGTGCGTTGTGTGTCGGCCATGTTGATTCCCATAATGACTTGATTTTTCAATGCCCCATTATGTGTTGTGGCCCCCGACGTGGTATGCTTGCTCTCTCCATCTCTCTCCATCGATGCTGTGATTACTGCTGCTTCTGCTTCTGTGCACTTCTGTGCACTTCTGTGTGCTGCCTGCGCTGCTCTGCGGGTGTCGTCGTTTGCCCCTTTTTTAGGCCATCCAATGACCAACACTCGACCGAATGTTGCCGAGGAACCCACTGGGTACACAAGGAGCTCTCACTTACCTCCATGCCCCCCC
>PCDN01000001.1:2844478-2871841 GCA_002778105.1 Ceratocystiopsis brevicomis
CGAACGGAAAAGCCACGCGGTTAGCAATCGAGCTCACAGATTTAACGAATAAAAGGGACAAGCAGGATTTTTATTTTAACTACTCACCGTCGAATGTAGGAAAAACCGTATGCCTAAAAATGTTAGCTAAAAAAAAGGGGGGGGGACGTACCTTGAAGTCGATGATAGCGGCACGACCACGAACGGAAAAGCCACGCGGTTAGCAATCGAGCTCACAGATTTAACGAATAAAAGGGACAAGCAGGATTTTTATTTTAACTACTCACCGTCGAATGTAGGAAAAACCGTATGCCTAAAAATGTTAGCCAAAAAAAGGGGGGGGGGACGTACCTTGAAGTCGATGATAGCGGCACGACCACGAACGGAAAAGCCACGCGGTTAGCAATCGAGCTCACAGATTTAACGAATAAAAGGGACAAGCAGGATTTTTATTTTAACTACTCACCGTCGAATGTAGGAAAAACCGTATGCCTAAAAATGTTAGCTAAAAAAAAGGGGGGGGGACGTACCTTGAAGTCGATGATAGCGGCACGACCACGAACGGAAAAGCCACGCGGTTAGCAATCGAGCTCACAGATTTAACGAATAAAAGGGACAAGCAGGATTTTTATTTTAACTACTCACCGTCGAATGTAGGAAAAACCGTATGCCTAAAAATGTTAGCTAAAAAAAAGGGGGGGGGACGTACCTTGAAGTCGATGATAGCGGCACGACCACGAACGGAAAAGCCACGCGGTTAGCAATCGAGCTCACAGATTTAACGAATAAAAGGGACAAGCAGGATTTTTATTTTAACTACTCACCGTCGAATGTAGGAAAAACCGTATGCCTAAAAATGTTAGCCAAAAAAAGGGGGGGGGGAGGGACGTACCTTGAAGTCGATGGCAGCGGCGGTCGGCGGTCGACGGTGATGGGGAGCTCAGTGCAGTGAAGTAGACGACTGGAGAGGTCAGCAAAAGGAGCGGGGGGCAGGGACATACCTTAATTGTGGCCAGCTCAGCGCAGCAGTGCCTGGAAATGTTAGCGAAGGGGGCGGAAGGGGGGACATACCTCAATTGTGGCCAGCTCAGTGCAGCAGTGCTTGAAAACGTTAGCAAAGGGGGAGCAAGGACATACCTTGATGCCAGTGATGGCCGCTCAGTATAGGCTTGTATCTGGCAATGTTAGCAAAGGAGGCAGGGGGGGGGGACTCACCATTGAAACTCAAGTCGAATGGAAAGGACACCGAGTTGGCCGTTCAGTTGTTGCTAGGGCGCAGAAAACGCTCGAGGGGTACCGCTGAAAACGACTCGTCCGAGGGGGTAGTGGAAATCTCTCCAAGTCTCGGCTTCCAGTCGACCATCGCGTCGGCCAACAGCCTGTCGAGCGTCTGATTGCCGATGGCACGGGCGGGCACAGACAAAAAGCCGGAGCTGCCTGCGCCATCTGACAGGTCGATCGCATTTGAGCGCCAGCTGTGGAACGAGTCGCCTTCGAGTGAGCTCTCCTGCTTGTCCTCTGGGAGGAACGTCCAGCGGAAAGCATCGTCAGTGACGACACGCGATGGTGGGATTGAGGGGCCGGATGATTGTATCTTGGACGCCATGCTGGTGCTGCGGATGCTGCTTCCAGACGAGGACGGCAAGACAAAACTTGAGGAGTCTTCCACAACGGACTCCAAGGTGGGCTGGCTGGGTGGTGTGTCGGGCATCACTTGGCGCATGCCGCGAACCCATTCCTGGACATGAGTGAGGCCGGTCGAAGTTGGCGATTCAGGCTCCTCCGATGGGCCATAACCCGGCAGCCATGGTGCAGCGGCAGCGGCGCGGGCCATCATCTCCTCTCGGTGGCGAAGGCCGTTGAGAAGTGTCGCTGAGAGCTCCTCCGTTGGCACTGGAGCCGGCGAAGATGGCTCAGCCGCAGACGGCCCATAGCCCGGAAGCCACGGTGCGGCGGCGGCGGCGCGAGCCACCTCTTCAGACCTGCGACGACGGGCAAGAAGAACCGCCTCCGTGATCTCCGGAGGGTCCGTGAACTCCGCCTGGGACGGGGCGGAGCAAGAAAGCTCCTCTCGGAAGCCCGCCGGTCGAGATGGGCGGGGCGGAGGCGCTGTCCGCAGCATCTGACGAGCCCTTTGAAGACTGCCAAATGAAGAGGACGACGTCCCCGAGACCGAGGGACGGGGCGAGGAAAGCTCCTCCCGGAAGCCCGCCGGTCGAGATGGGCGGGGTGGAGGCGCTGTCCGCAGCATCTGGCGAGCCCTTTGAAGGCTGCCAAATGAAGAGGACGACGGCCCCAAGACCGAGGAGGGCTGCTGTGTGTGCTCTGCCTGTGACGGGGCAGGGCTGGTGCTGGTGTGGCCCATGTGGCGTTGGACCATGCGCTTGATGTCCGCAGCTGAAATAGCCGAGAAGGACAACGTCGACGCAAAGTCGGATGGGGCCGTTGCTTCACTGCGTTGAAACCGCACCGATGTCTCTGCAAAGAGCCGGGCAGGACGAGCGGTGCGGGCAATGGCAAACTCCCTGGCGCTGTAAATGCTACCAGCCGAGATGCAGGCAAACGACCCCGACGGGCCACACGAGGTGATGTTGCCGTCCGTGCGGGAGCGGGGTACCTGGCTCCCACCGGACAGCGTCGAGTCGGTGTCTGTGGTGTTGTAAGCAGACACGTCCGCGTTGTAGGACGCCTCAGACTCGGTGATGGGACGGGCGCGGCTCGGAGAAGGAGCCTCCTTAGGCAGTCTGCGCGAAAGGATGCTGGCGACGTAGGCGGCATTGTTGTTTTCTTTGGCCACAAGACGGTTGGGGATTGTCGGGTACTCGTTCTCCACAAGGTAGTCGTAGACTGCATGGGAGACGATGTCGAGGACCGTCTTGGCATACTCGCGGCTTCGAAACCACAGCTTCTCGTTGTTGGAGTTGGCAAGAACATCAAGATGCTCGACCGCTTGACGCGAGGCAAAGGCAAAGTCGCCAATTGCTTGCGCCCAGCGATCGCACGAGTAGGGGTCAACCGTGTGGTACGTCTCCAGAGCCACCATGAAGGTCTCTCCGAGCCCGTCGATCAAGTCGGCAACCGACATCATGGCGCCGAGATCAATGACCCCCGGCCGGATTTGCTTTGCTGCATCGGTGAGGTACATGACGACCTCAAGGGCGACAAAAACAAACCGGGGAGCGAAAACTGCCGCTGGGATCTGGGGCATGGTCTCGTTCATTTCCGTGATGCCGGCCAGCCCGACGATGGCGTCGAAGGCAACCTGTTCCGCATTGGAGACAAGCGCCTGAGGGACCGGCGGCACGAAAATGTACGGGACCTTGACCGGCGTCTTGAGCACGTGCAGCTCGTCGGCAAATTCCCGGGTGTCGCCTTCCAGAGCTTGTTGCTCCGGAGTGCCAGACTGGGGAGGCGGCGTCTGTGGCTGCTCCTCCATCGAGGGCGCACCGCCGGCGACCTTCCCCGCACTGGCCAAGCTGGTGGTGCGACTGCGCACCGGTGCTGAGACCGGAGCCAGCCGCGATGACGCACATGGAGTGGCGACCGATTGATGTGGCGTCTGCGTCGCCTCGGTAGAGGGCGCGACGGAGGCCGACTCCATGCTGCGGGTGCGACTGCGAACAGGTGTTGAGACCTGAGCCAGCCGCGATGAGCCCTTGTTGCTTCCCAGCTCGATGGAAGAAAATGTCGGCAGGGACGATCCGAAGACCGACCGCGAGGCCGGACGAGCTGCGGGACCCGAGTAGAAAGCATTCTCACGGCACACCGGTGCCGGAGAGGAGGGCTTGGAGGACGGGACAGACCCCATGCCTATGGCAGGAGCAGGGGAAGAGCCGTCCTCAAGAAAAGAAGGCGTCGGTTTCCGGCTGTGGCTTGGCCGGAAGGGAGGGATGCACGGCGCCATGGCCCACGAGGGTTCGAATAGCAAGGTTCGGCGCTGAAAATATGTCGGAGACACATTGACAGGCTGTCCCCTGAGCTTCATCCGAAGGAGATCCAAGGGGTCAGGCGACGGAGGCGTCATGAAGACTGTCGTGTCGTCGGACGCCGTCCGAGCGGGGGACGGGGTGGGAACGATTTCCGATTCGTGGCCAAACGAGGGGGGGGGGAGCACCGGTGTCTGCTGGGCCGGAGCCCGGGTAAGAAGTTCCCATGGGGAGGAAACACGTCCCTTGCACCACTCCGAAGAGTAGTGGCTTTTCAGGAAGACTTGTCAGGACAGGGAATCAAGGAGAAAGGACAAGGCCTGACGACAAGGCCAAACTCACACAAGGAACCAGACAAAGCAAAGGACAATGATGCCGTTGCCGGCGCTCTGGAGGATTGGCCCAAGGCTGGCGAGGAAGGTCGGGTCGTGAGAGTTGTTGCAGGACCTTGCGACCAAGTTAGGAGAAAACCCAATGAAACAGAAGAAGAAGACGGTGTCCAATTTTATAGGCTGAAGTTGACGGCGGTTCACAGGTCACAGGATCACGAAGCAGGCAGAGAGAGTAAGAATATTTAAGAGATATATATATTATAATAGATAGCAGTCACGACGGTGGAGAGGGCAGGGCATAGCCGGACACGGCAACACGCGGTTCGGAATGGGAAAGCACTAGCGAACTAAACAAGGGTGAACGAGGATGGTGATGAATGGGGATGAATTGGGATTGAGATGAATTGGGATTGAGATGAATTGGGATTGAGATGAATTGGGATTGAGATGAATTGGGATTGAGATGAATTGNGATGAATTGGGATTGAGATGAATTGGGATTGAGATGAATTGGGATTGAGATGAATTGGGATTGAGATGAATTGGGATTGAGATGAATTGTGATGGAGATGGAAATGGTGATGGTGATGTGGTGAGGTAATGGAGATGGTAGTGGTGATAGTGGTAGCGATGTTGATGGTGATGGTGATGATTTGGAAGCTTCAAACAAAAATGGAAGGGACTCACTGGTACCTGGGGACCGCTTCAGTGACGGGCTGAAGGGGCCCCGACGTCGGGGTTGGGGTGTAGAAAACAGACATAGTCTGTTAGCGCGCGTGCTGTAAAGTGCAGCAGAAGACGTGGGAAAGCAGAGAAACAAGATAGCTGGGGGAAGTGCGGAGCGGAGATGAAGAGAAAGGAAGGAAAGAGGAGGGGGGGAGGGGGAAGGAGGGAGAGAAAGACAGGTATACAAACTTGTGGGGCCAGACACAATCAGCAGCATCCTTAGAATCAGCAATCAAGCTGTTCCAAATAAGGAAAGAACTATTGAATAGAAAAGAAAAGACGAATTTTGAATGGCTGCAAGTGCTCTCTGTCCTAAGGAGGTTAGTAAACAACCAAAAAGGATACAAGATGTTATGGGGAGGAGCGACTGCTAGACGTAGATCATTTTAGCGAGAGGGCCTAATATATGGACCTTACAGGGGTAAATTAGGGGGTCGGTGGTCTAGAACTCTACTTGCCGTGACTGCAGCCCGGGCGAGAAGGCAGGTGCTTCGCGAAACTTCCACAAAATTGCGGGATTTACACCACAACTTTCGAACAAAACGGACCAGTCTGCGCGAGAGAACTCACATGAAAGCCAGAGGACACGACAGTCAGAAAGACGGCGGCAGGGCAACTGTGATACAATGGCAATGGGTTGCCAAAATAGCTTATCAAAATATGCTTTCAGGTCAGCCAGTATCCTATCTACATAAAGTTGAGCACCAGTCCATTTCTTTTAGAAGCCATGTCAACAACTGAAACTACGTGGAAAAGGTAAAATTTAAACAGAGGAAGAAAGAGTGCTCGGTAGAACACCCTCCCGCCAGAAAAAAGGATTATCACACAAAAGGGAACAGCGACAAGATATATTTTCTTCGAGCTCACGGGTCTTTTCAATAGTGGATGATGGATTTTCACTGGTTTGCTCAATACCTGTCCAGCAAAAAGAAAGACCACAGACGACTAAACAAATGATTGAACGACACGTAAGTTACGCCAAATAAACACACAGAAAAGTTGTAACTGCATCTTTTTCTTTCATCTTTTTGAATAGGAGTGTAAACAAACCCTGATTACTAAACAGCACATAAAAGACGTTTGTATCTCCGTGACAGTCTTGATTTTTGGTTCAATTTTTTCAAATTACCCAATAGCACTCAGTAGTACAGAGGGACAGCAGACGTCACATCCCTGCATTCAACAGGACAAGAAGCCGCACTAGAAAATCTGTAAACTCCAGCCAGCTTGACACTGACAAACTCACCGACCAGCGCATACCAGGCACCTTGTTTGCATATCCAAGCCGACAACAGAGCAGGGCAGACACACTGTCCTATTGCAAGTTCCGCAACAGCGTCCTGTCCCATCAACTTGGTAATTCCCAGTGTCCATTAAACATCCGTCATCGTTGCTAACAGAAATTCCACAATACTTGCAAGAAGTCTGCATTAGCTCGTCGCCAGGTGCGTGCGCCACGGACAACACAGCTGTATGGGGTCGAGATTGACAGGAGGCAGAAGGTGGTAGGTTCCAGAAATTGTGGAGGGAGCGTTGACTTGCGACCGCAACATGGCGGGTGTCGCTGGTGTCGTGCCGAAGCGCCGCATGCTCCAGTTTCGGAGAACACAGGCCCGGCTGCTGTTGCGGCGCCAGGGCCTGTTGAGCCGAGTACAGTAAATGTAGAGTGTGTTCTGTAGATGCTGTTAGCACGCTGCCGTGGCACTTTGTGAAAGAGGTGAAGTCATCCTACCATAGACCTCTGAGTCTGAAGGCCGGTTGTTGCGAAAACGCTTTCGGGTCCGACTGGGAAGATGCAGTGGCATATTATCAACTCGAGATGAAGCGCACAAACCGCGGTCGACCGACGCAACTGGCCATGCGGGAGTGGCCACAGGTCGTGGCGGCGATGACAGCGTTGTGTTGCTAGAGAATGAAAACTCCGATTCGGAGCGCTTGCGTTTCAATTGGCTAAACATAGCGAATGCGGCTTGCTGGAGTAGAGCAGACAACTGGGAGCACCTGGCTAGAACTGTTAAGTTTGCAGAGCGTCGGCCTGTCTTCTTCGTAACTATCATAGCGGATTTGTAGGTCCGTGCACCCGTCGCGACAACGTCGCGACAACGCGGCGCGGCGCGTAGAGTATCTTCCTTTTTTATCGGATGAAGTGGGGCCTTTGTCACGTTCTTCCCGTGACTTATGGCCCAGGCGGTGAGCCACAAGGGGCATAATTTTCATGACGCGTGACTTAACACGTGATAAGCCCACCCTTACTTAGTCCAAGCTCTTAAGTAATCACGTAAAAATGTGCAGGTGCAGCCGTACTAACGCGTAAATACAGAACGGACCCGGAAGGAATAAAGAAGAATCTGAATCTAAATATAAAATTTGAATACCGAATCCCCCCTTCCTCGCTACTACTACTAATGCCGGCGCTGCTGCTGTAGCAGCGCCGGCGTCAGCACCGCGAACTATTTATTATACCTACTATCGCAGAATTAACGTGTTAATAACACGCGGTGGGAGAATCGAATAGGTCGGTAATAACGTAGAGGGTAGTCGGTAACGTAGGTCAGTAACGTAGGGAGCAGTCGGTAACGTAGGACGCAGTCGGCAACGTAGGAAGTATGTCGGTAACGTAGGGGCCTGGTAAAAAAAAATAGGGAGTAAAACGCGTATACGATTTAGACGCGTCGGCCAGCGCAGTGGTATAATTTCCTGTCAGACAGCAGAGGAGCTAGCGGTGGGCAGAAAGCGATAAATTGTGCAGAATCCCTTGGTCTGGTAATCAGGGACCAAAGGGCAATCAATCTATGGGCAGGAAATTACGGGAGCCTGACCAATAAGGCCAAAGGACACACTTTACACGACATTTACTGTTTACATAATACTTTACGTAATAAATGATATTGGTTTTGGTCACGTGTATAGTCACGCGTCGTAAAATTCTGCACGATTCCGTCCCCCAGACAGGGTCTGTATGATATTTTCTCGATATAGGGGGTGCCCCCCTTCCCTAGGGATCTCCCCTTACTACCTGATCCAATACAACGCCACCTACATGCACCTCTGGCCTCTGACTAGCGATATTTTTGTATTAATCAGCAGACCTTTCATCTCTATCCATCTGCGAACTCGTGTGTTATGCTATCTAGGAGAGGAAAAATACATAGCAGAGTCCGCGAGAAGGCTAAAAAGGAGGAGAAAAAAAGAGATCAGACCATACCATCACCAATAGAGTAAGATATGTAACGGGGCGGCGGCAGCTTTGATGAATCTCTTGGCCATCCGCGAGCAATGCTCAGCTCTCCAAATCCTTCCGTATCAAGTTGTCGGAGGGACGAGCTCGCTGTGCCCATTCGCTATGGGGGTGATTAGCAAAAAGACAACATAAGTAAAAGGATAGAAGCCTTGTCTACGGGATGGGAATGACAACATACGTCCAGCTCCCATCGTAAACCCTGCGCGACCCTGGTGAGCCAAAATTCGCAATGTCTAATGCCGTCTCGACCACACAAGCTGTAACCCCCGTGCCGCAGCTTGAGATGATCGGCTTTTGGGGATCCAATCTCTTTTCGCGGAAGACCTGGGCTAGCTTGTCGGCTGGCAGAAAGGTCTTGGAGGCAGGATCCAACATAACATCAAAAGGAATGTTGATGGAACCAGGCATGTGGCCCGAAGAGAGGCCCGGTCGAGGCTCGGGCACCTCACCACTGAAGCGCCCGGATGACCTGGCGTCGATCACTTGGACGCCCTCTGTACCCTCCTTGTTGTGGTCCAGGGCGACCTCGCGCACCTCCTCATAGCGGGCTACCATTTTACCATCAAGCTCGGGAATGGGGTATGCACAGCACTCGACGCTGTACACCTCGCCCGTCTCGGTAGGAAAGGCCTCCTCCACCCATGTGCGGAAGTTGTTTAGGATGTACACCTTTGAATGACCAAATGCTTTCAGCGTCCAGCCCACACGCGGTGCGGAAAATATGCCCAGCTCCTTGGAGTCGTACACAACGACCGTATCCTCTCGCCGGATACCAAGTTCAGACATGGCGGCCGCAAAATCTTGGGGGTTCGGAAGCATGTGTGGGTATGGCGACCGCCGGTCGATGACCTTGTCAAGATCGAAGAAGCGAGCCTTTGGAATCCGCTGCTTGCGAAAAACCTGGATGCCTGTGCGGCCCTCGGCATCGTTGGGGAGGAACCATGAGGCACATAATGGAATCACCCGGGGGTCTGTGCTGATAGAAGAGGGCGGGTTTTTCTTTAAAGCTTCGTGAAGTTCTTTGGGCGCAACGAGGTAGGAAGAAAAGGAACGAATTGCTGCTCCAACACCAAGGCGACAACTAAAGCGCTTGCCGGCACTGGAGTGCCGGATGGCCTGCCCGCATACGCGGAACATAACGATGTGTAAAGCCGAAGGAGAGGCTGGCCAGAGAATTGAGGTGGGAGGACGGGGGCGAACCTGACAGAATGGCGGGGGGGAGATTACTATACTGCCGAGGCCAGCAAACCTCCCGTAGCGGTAATCCCGGGTTCGCCCGTTTTTCCAGGGTAGCCTAGAAACCGAAAAGTTAGCCAAGCTCCCTCATATTGGGTCTGGATACCATCTCCGTTCGCATTCTGCTTTCCCAAGGCGGGCTCTCGAGTCGCGCCGTTCCAGGCAAACCGATGCGCCTTACATGAAAAAGAAATAAAGAAAACATATACTGTATACAGTTGGATGGAAATGTAAGACAATATTTGGGGAATTCTTTACCTGTGATAGAATAAACGGCTTTCTGGGCGGTTACCTCGTTGTTTTCTACCTTCTAAGTTGAGCGTATCGCCTTTTATTTACGGACCGGAAGGCTGCTGTGGGACGCTGCGGGGTTTTCTGCTACTTCGTAAGATACTCCGTAAGATACTATGTAAGATATGTATGGGTGTGTATTTATGATTGGTTAACCAAGCTAAGGAGTGCGTATTTTACAAAACACAACGGAATACAACACGATAACACGGCAAACGACAAACGACCGGCCGCAGTCACCGCTGCCCGTCATGAAAGTCAAAATCCGCCAGTGGAACGCAGTTGCAACATGGTGCTGGGATCTCCCGGAGGACGACGTTTGTGGCATCTGCCAAAACCAGTTTGACGGCACGTGCCCAACGTGCAAGTACCCAGGCGACGAATGCAGTCTCTGTATGCGCCCTTCTCCCTCCAAAGGCCCACGAGCACAATATCGCGCAGTGCTAATCTGTCCCACGGAAAACAGTATCAGGAAAATGCGGCCACAACTTCCACATGGTGTGATTTTGTGCAGAGAACGTCGAGTTGTGACTGCAAGCTAACAACCACACGCTACAGCACTGCATATCCGAATGGATTAAGCAGGACTCAGCCAAAGGCCAATGTCCCATGTGCCGGCAAAGTATGTTGTGCCCGTTAGTCGACGAAGATTCCTACTAACACGCCATTATCATCCCTTAGAATTCGAGTGGCAGGGGGAATGTTGATGTTCTCAACGCCAGGATAGGCTCCTGGGGCGTCGCCGGATTTGGCTCTGGATGTGACGACTACCTGTATCTTATCTTACTTAGTAGTTTAGGTTTATTCCAAGAAAAAGAAAAAAACATACGATATATTTCACCGGCCAGCAAGCCGCTGCAAGCGGACCAGGTCACGTGGTAAAAACGCGGTCTCCTCAGGTATCTTACAATCCACATGCTAAGCTTTGACAAACACTCAGTAGGCACGATTGCAGGCTCGAAACAGCTCCTTGACAATCTTGTTTCTTCACCCAAACAAAGCTCGTGGCTCCATGTTGTTTCATTTCATGAAAAAAAATTTCAGCTCGATTATTGCTGGTCCTATTCCCACCGTGCAGCGAGCGAGATTGTCGCCCTAAGGCTTCTCGTGGCACACAGTAGTTATTATGGGAGGACTGAACAACCACGCACATCGCTGGTCCTGCGAAATCAACAACAGCCCTCGGTCCGAATCTGTCTCCTCTGTTCCGGCTCCATCGAACTCAGATCCGCACACGATACCAGTCAACATCGCAAGAAGTATAGAGTCTCGACGCTACACCGTGGAGAGTAGTTTGTCTGCCCAGGTCACTCCAGATCTGCCCGACGAGTCAACCATCCGGCCCTACCCCCCAGCACCGAAATTTGTACCGTTATATGCTGTGGTATCTGATGCGACATTTTTGCCCGAGACACACTATCCGCTGGTGCGTTACGTTTTCAGCGATGACGACCCAGACATTCTCTCTGGCGCGCTCGCTGTTCAGCACGAAGCTGTGCAGTCCTCTAGAGATTCCGTCCAGCTCGAAAAGAATACCGCCGGTACGAGTTCAAGGCCTATTGATCTCGCTCTACCAGGGACCAACCGGGTGTTGCTACTTGATTTGACCACCAAAGAAAACGGCCGAGGATATGAAGTTTCTTGGGCAACAAGCCTCTCTGCAGATTGGGCGATTACGGCTGCTCGGCTCAGTCCGCTGGATCCCGGACCTTCGGGCGATATGCATGAAGATGACAACCAAACCATGATTCTTAACATTGAGGGCACCGGCATTGCATCTGGACTGGCTATTTCGTCCAGTGCCCAAAGAGCAGGGACAAGAGGGACTGCAGCGACAGCCCTGGATGGAAATGGGAAACCGGATTTGTGTGCTGACAGCGACACATATCTTGGCCGAAACTACGCAGGATTGATAAGAAATTTCGACGAACGCATGTTGTTGCTAAAGAGTACCGCTCAGAATGCGGGAGACAGACAGCAGCCGCGGTCTTTTTCGAAAGCAGAAGCCAAATGAATTGCGCGACACCAGGTCGACCAAGCGAGTAGCATACTTTTTGACAGGAAATTGCGGAAACATACAGGGCATCAGTTGTGTCGTTAGAAATTAGTGCTGTGGTTGATGTGTTCCTGTTCGTGTAGTGTGAAGGGAAATCAATTAAAAACGCCAGCAACGTCTAAAACAAAGAGACACACACTCTCCCCCGCATAAAAAGCATTGCGGCGGACGAAACCATAAAACAAAAGAACGTTGCTGTAGAGCCAAATTAAAGAAACCAGGAATGAAATTCAGAGAAAACGCCGGGAGCAAAGGAGTCTCGTAGCCGAAAGCCTATATACACGGGGGATGACCGTGCTCCAAAGCTCGCACGGACCAGAAGACATGCATTGCTGCTCTTATCCAAGAGATAATATAGTGCTTCGCTCAGGGACCAGAAACAACGGTAGGCTCGTTCGAGGCAGCGGATACAGAGGGAGCGTCGGTGAAATCGGTGTTGACAACATATCGCTTAGATGGCCTAGTCAAAGAGTGGTGCGTACGCTTATGAGCCAGGGTCGGCCCCCCGACACGCCACCTGTTTGCTGCCGAGCGTGGGAAAGACTGGTCTATATCACGGAGGACCTTGTTGGACATGCTTCCACGAATGAACACCACAGGGTGGTCGCCGGTCAGGTCTAAGCCGCGCACACCGATGCTGCGCTTCTTGCTGTCGCTGCCGCTGCCTTTGGTGACCAAGACATAGACCACGACAATTATAATAATGACAACAAGAATAGCAACTGTTGACATCACGAACGCTAGTCAGCATCATCCTCGACATGGAATGTCAAGCTGCAAGAACAAGCACTGTTGAACAGGCACTCATCTTGGGAGAACTCACCGCAGATACCGAGGCAGATCCACTTCTTTTTCCGCGTCTTTTTTGCTGTTGTGACAGCAACAGCAATTTCTCCGTTTCCTTTGTCGATGTTGTCGACGGCCTCCTCTGCCTTCTGTTCAACCTGCATGATCTGGGCATCCTGTTGGACAATGAGCGCGTCCATGTCCTGAAACAGTTGGGCTAATTCAACCATTTGCTGTTCAATCTTCTGTAGGGCCGCATGACGGTCTTGCACTGCGCTCAGAACAGCATGGGCCTGTCCACGACGGTCGCTCTGCATCATGGCCTGTTGGAACACCTGGGTGCCTGCAGTAGTGTCCTCAACCATGGCACGGACTTCGGACTCGGTTGCATCTGGTCGCACAATGCGGTACTGACGAACGATCTGGTCCTGTGTCTTCTTTCGAAAAACCGATTCGACTTGCTGGTATGACTGGATTGCCTGTTTCAGGCGGCGATCAACGCGGCCAACCTGCGGGGCGTTCTTGGGGAGCCGTGCATCTTGCTGACTCTTAACCTGGCGTACGCGCTCAGTCAGCTGGCGGTACAAGGCCATCGTATCTGCCGCGAGCGCATCCAGCTGTCGCTCTGTCGCCGACCCTGCTGCATCGGCCTCGTTCAAAGAACGGTCTTGAAGCATACGCAGTTGCTTCAACTTCTGGTCAATATCGTCGATGCCTCGGTCGATGCTGCGGCACTCGTTAAGGATGGCATTTGGGTCCTCGGAAGCAAAAGAGCTGGCATTTTGTGCTAGAGAGGCCATTTCCACATTTCCGGACGCTGTAAACAGAAAGAAAAAAACATCAGCGGCACGGACGGAATGGGTGCATTGAACATATTCCTTCAAAGTAGTAGCTCACAACCATAGTCGTCTCGGCCGAAAGCTGGGCCTGTGCTATACAGCGACACACCGCCCCCTGGGTGTGGCCCCTGCCCAAAGGAAGGCTGCGATGGCCCTCTGGAAGGGGCGTCGTAGCCGTCAACAGACGCGCCTTCACGGTCGTCGAATGGATTCGACCTCGCACCGTATCTAGCGAGTCAATCGTGTCAGTCGCACCTGTTTTCGTGCGCCGAAATATGCTTCTCTCGTCTTGGACGCAACCGCTGGTCGCGAGGATGCTGGCTCGGCGATACAACAAAGGGAACACATGTTGGGGGGGAACTGACCCGTACTGCGCCATAACGTTAGTCTGGTGCTGGATTTCACAAATACCAAAAAAGAAAAGAAAGACTGGTTGAAATAGGAGAATAATGGGAAGGTAAGAGGAGGAGAGGACACAGGGCGGTTTCCACGACAGAAGGGGTGCGAGAGGATTATGGTTGAAGATAGCTGAGCGGGATGGCTAAGGGACGTCGAAACACATTGGACAGCAGGGTGAGACACTTACACTCATTCTGAGGGGCTGGTCAGGGAGCTGGCCGGAAGAACTCTCGCGTTTCGTTGTCACAAAAGGAGACGAATTGGGTGCCGCGTTCGTGTAAGGGAGAGCTAGTCGGAAGAGGAAGATGAGGGGCGGTCTGCAAAACAGGGGACGTATCTTGGTTGCATATGTACGCGTAGGGTGTAGTGTATTGATTATTACATGTAGGGGGGAGAAGAGACGGAAGAAATAAGAAATAAGAACTGCAAGAACGAAGAAGGAAATCTTATAGGGATAATATGAGAAAGAAAAAGGAAGGGCTCGTCGAAATTGTTTATGCCGTATGTATCGGAATTCGCAAGCACACATGCATGCAAGAAAGAACGACAGAAACACCAAGAGTCAAGTGAGGCGCGACGGGGTCGACAAGGAGAATAGGGGGCAATGGCGATCCCCCTGCTTTGACGCTACGCCACGCCTGAAGCACACCCGTTAAAATGGGAGCACCAGGGGTGATTTGTGCTTTACTGCCGTTTAGCGCGAGCTAGGGGTCGTGGTCAGGGGCAGGATCATGGAGCTAGCCATTCTTTTGGGCACTTGTGTGCCTCACTTGCGCTAAAAGCAAATGGATCAATCGCAGCCAGTCGCTTGCTGGTCTGAACTCGTTTCATTTCGTTGCTATTTAAGGTCCACCTACGACCAAACGATGGACGTTGTCTATTACGTATTACGATACCGGGCATTTTAAAAGCATTTCCGAAGCACTGTGAATCCAGCCCTTCCCAGGGGCATTTTGAACAACCTGGTTCACCAGAAGAAGAACACATTCCACGACGTAATCCACGACGTAATACAAAACTTACTCGTATATTTTAGATAACTGCATAGGCCGCGCCATAGCTCACGCTCGAATCCAACGTTGTCTGCGCTAATTTGCTGCGTTCGTACCGCACAAACGAAAACCGATTGGCACCTGCTACACCATCGCTGCCCTCTGCCGGCGAACTCGTATTGGCCGCCAGCAACTCCAAGGCGGCCATGGTGACGCTGATGGGATGTCGGCCGCACACCGTGTTGTCCGTCTGCTGCAGATAGTCCACAAAGGCGACCTGAGATCCTGACTCAATGGCTCGGAATGCAGCCTCGTCGAGCACACGGATGAACTCATGGATCGAGGGCTCGCCCGATTCGGGAGACACACAACCGGCACTTCGCGACGACGGCGACGGCAGCAGTGAGCGTATGTTCGTGAAGTCTGTTCCCGAGCAGTATGCACAGTAGTCAAAATCACGGCCCCAATGACAAAAGTCCGAGCTCACAACGAAGACGTTCTCGGGATCAGCCATGTAAGGCAGCAGAAGTTCTCCGTATCCCCGCTCGGTAGCGCGATCGCCGTCCCCAACCATTATGGGCACTAGCATTGGCCAATCGCTCGTGGACGCGTCACGGCCTGCCCGCTTGAGCATTTTCCAGATATAGGGAAGGTGCATCTCAAGGCTATGCTCGCGTATGTCGTTCTTGCGCGGTATGTCTTTAAACTTACTCGACCCTCGGAGCCGAGTCATCACGTCAGCATCGACCGCGAAGTTGCCAAATGGCGTGGCAAATGATTGGAAGGTTGTGAGGGCACAGCCGCGAAGGTAAAATGTATGGCTGGGGCCGAGAACAAAGATGCGCTTAACCCGGCTGAGATCCAGAGCTTTGTATGCCCAGGCCGCACACGGCCCAGAATAGCGATAACCAGCGTGCCTAAATATGTGGGCAAGACACCCGTGTGTTAGCCTCATGTGCAGCCAGCGCTGTGTCGGGATGGGGGGAGCAATCTCACGGCGCGATGACAACTCGGGCGCCGGCTATGGGAAGATTGTGACCGTTCAAAACGGGAGGAACATTTTCCAGATATTGGTCGAGCTCAGCGGACAGGTCCTCCGGGTCCGATGTGTACCAACTATCGGCATGGGAGGCTGCGCGAGTCCCGTGTAGTGCCATCAGCAATGGTGTGAATGAGAAAACGGGAGGAAAGTGGGCAAGTCTATTTCTTTGGTGCGCTGGTGGCTGATGAATGACTGAAAGGGAGGTTGTCTCTCTCCGGCTCATTGCCCAATAAGAGTGCGGGGTAGAGTTGACTACTTCCCCCACCCCTTCAACCCGTCATGTCTACCACCGTACGGATAGAGGCTGCGTCAGCATCATTTTGTTGCCAAACTAGAAATCATACTCGTACAATCTTGACTAATTTATAGAGACAACGACCGGCTACACATGCACAAAAAAAAAGTGTCTCACCCAGGCTATGTATTTCATATCCTTGCGCTCCAGACCTTCTGGCCCCTCATCCCCCCATCCTCAGGCAACACGACGAACCCGGCCATTTTCAACTTCATACACCCAACCACTTATAGCAACATCGCCGGGGATAGCGCTCTGCTTCTTCAGGTAGTCGACATCATCCTGCACAGACTGGTCCAGGTCAGTGAACGGCAAAAAATCCAGTGTGGCAATCTCTGCAGCTGCCGTCGGTCCAAGACGCTCTCGTATGAGAGCGTGGGCTGTCTCATTGGAAAATGTAATCATCCCGCAGCGAGTGTGCTTGATCAACACGATCTCTTTCGTCCCGAGGAACTGCTGGGAAATTATTATAGACCGGAGGGCCTCGCGACCGCTGCCACCCGCGTTGCGAATGATATGCGCATCACCGAGGTCAATTCCGAAGGCCGCTGTCGCATCAATGCGCGAGTCCATACAAGTGACTAAGCCAGTGTGAGCAGGGAAGCATAAGATCCGACCAGAGGCAAGTAGGGAAGGGACATGCGCACTGATTAAATAGTGCTTCCCGGGTGAGACAGGCAGGTTGCCCTTTGAAAATTTGGCTGCAAACCTCGCATTACGCTCCTCCAGGTTCTTCTGTACTTCAGTTTGCATGGCGGGCAGTGTGCCGTGGACCTGACACGTGTTCTGTCGGCGCGGTGTGTCGTCGGAGTGACAATGTCGACAACAAACAAGCAAGCTGACGGGAGATGCGGTCGCCCTGCAAGTACTGGGCGTTGCCGTGACTCTATTGCTTCGGGAGAGTCTGGAAATGCACAAGCAAGCGCCATTCAGTACTGCGGTCAGTACTTATTTTTATAGCAGATAAAATACCGTCCCCGTTCGCAGCGGCCGCCTGTTATGAAGTGCGATGGTATGGTGGGAAAAGAATCACCATCTTCCAGGCAGAGTTTTCGTACCGCAGAGGCCCGAGGACAGAGGCGATTTCCGTCCGTCTGAGATGGGCGGATCGCCCAACAAGAAATTCTGTTCGCCCGACAGATGCTGCACGCCCGAGATGTACGGCAATTGTTGTATGATGCCGAAACTGCAATAAAGGGTATGCAGGTCGGGATGTGGAAATACACGGTAAGATGGTCGCACGCGCGGGGGTTAGCTGGCGAAGATGGGTAAAGGTAAAGCCGAGATGGGATTTTGGATGGGAAAGATGCGGAAGGCCATACCCAAACCAACAGCGGACCCATCTGCAAGCACTTCTGTTGAGCTAGGACCTCGGTTCCACTCTGCGAATGCCCAAGCCTGGTTCCAGACCGGCCTCTGCCGAAATACGGGGGGAACCGCCGAGCCACAGATATGGCTTTTCGGTGAGTAGGGTCGGTGTTAATGGTTTCCGATTTCAGAGCACTGGGTCCGAAAAACAAATGGCAGCCGGCAGCCGGCAGCGAGCTGGGGCGCAGTGGGAAGGGGCAACCCGGGGCTCTTTAGTGGTGCTTGTCAGCTGCCGTCGTGGCGCTCTCTGCACCCGGCGTTGGATGGTAATTCGTGCCGTGCCGTTTATAGGGAAAACATTATTTGTTGTTAGTTATTTGTTGCGTGCGACGAGCCTGGTATATACATGGTAAGACAGCCATAAACTCCTAAAAAATCCGATAAAAAAATCAAATAGATAATGCTCGAACTGAAAAACGAGTCCATGTGAGCGAAAAAGCAGATTCATGAAAACGGTAGAAGAAGTCCGGTGGCACCGGCATGCCGGCGCATTTGGACAATCTGCTTTGGTTCTGGGCGCTCAAGCGCTCAGGCGCTGTGCTCCTCCTCGGCTTTGGAGGCCTTGCGGGTTTGGTGACCCAATTCCGACCAGGGAAAGTGGAAGACGGGAATGACAAAGAAAGAATTGCTGCATCGATAAGTGGTTAGCTTCGGCGTTTCTGCAGGCGGCGGAGCCGCAGCGACTGGGGCTAGGCGGTGATAGTACGAAAAGTGGAGGTACAGCATGGGTGAAGCGTGTTTTGGGGGGTGTGGGTACAGCGTTTGGGGCAGTTGGAGGCAATTGGGGACGGGGAGAGATGGGAATACTAACCTGCTGTCTGCCATACCAGCCACGGCGTTGTACCAGGATATGAAGGCGGTGAGAAGTCCCAATACGCCGCCGGCCTTGTTAAGACGCATGGCAGCACCGGGGTTCCCGTTGTCGCTGGCATAGGCCGCACAGGCCAGACACAAAAAGGTCAGGTCCAGAAAGAAGAAGAGACTGCAGAACATGACGGTGGACCGCAGCGTGAGCAGCAGGAGAATTGTAGTGAAGATAAACCAGCCGGTAAGAAAAAATCCGAGGGCTGATTCCATCATCAGCGGATCGCCGCCATCATTGCCAGCGGCCTCGTAGGCAGCCGAAATGCCCCAAGACGGCTTCAAAATGATTGCATAGGATATCCAGAAGCCACCATAAGAGGACAAGGCCGTTGCACCAAAAGTGTTTCCAACTGCCATTTCCCTGGGAGACACGGTCAGGGCCCAGGGGGGAGGGATGGAAAAAGGACAGGGCGCGTAAAAATGTACTCACCACATGCCGGCCAGCAACTGCACAAGGCCACCATATCCCATGGCCAGAGACGCAACGATGTTGGGTTCGGTCACGTTGCGTGTCTTCAAATTGATAAGGGAGAGAACAAAGGTCGTAAGGGCGAAGGCGCTGAGACCGAGTGGTGCCGGATTGGCAAACTTGCGGTGCTCGATCGGCCGGTACAGACCTGGTTGGAACTCACCACCAAACGCAGGCAGGAGACCGGCATCTCGCTGGTTCGCTGGGATGTAATACGGATTGCCGCCGTATGGCGGCCGGCCTGTTAGCGACGACTCGTTGGTCTTAGCCGCACCTGTCGTCTCGCAAGTTTCTTTCTCGATGCCGACGGCGGTGGGGGGTTCGGCAGTAGCCATGGTGTGTGTGACGAAGGTTCTATTATTGAGCTGTGAAGAGCGTAGGGGTTGGGAGTTCGAGACGCGAGTGGGCGAGATGGAGGAAAATTGCTGGAAGATGCATAAAGCCGGAAGGTTCAGTGAGATCGATCGATGAAGGGCCGGCGGGTATTTATATATCTGTAGAGCACACCGGCCGACCTTGTCATACGAGCCAGGAGCAACTTAGTGTGTTAAAAGGGCCCTGGGGGGNGGGGGGGTACGAGTAAGAATGACGAAGTACTCGTAATGTATCTTACTCTGGCCAGCCGGCGTCCGCAGATTCCCTATATTGTGATCGCAGCCGAGACTAGATGGACATAAATAGGAACAGACTTGCAGAGAAATAAACAGCTTATCAGAATTTTCAATCCGGAAGGCGGGCAAGGTTGGGAGCCGCAGACCCGGCTTGGCCGCAGCGTATGGGTTGCGGCTGTAAGGAAGGCAGGCTAACAGCGTGCATGCACGGGGCGTGTACTCCGTAGTATTACAGAGCATTCAGCGGTCGGTAATCCGGGGGAAGGGGCGCTCGCTTCATCGCGTAAAAGTTCGGGCCTACGATACTGTGTAAGATACCTATATTTTACACACGCGGATGGCTCCAGAGCAGGAAGACGGTTAGGCGGGGGGGGGGGGCAGCAAGACTACAGACACATAGCACTACTGGATTTGCTTTTCGCCCCCCTTTCTCCCCGGACAGCGAGGCTTCCCCATCAAAACAACGACTGTGCGGAGTAAAGTTCGTGGAGAAACAGGTTTTCCCTACGACCGAAGTAAGATACAAGTGTCGCTCTCGTGTTTTGACACACCTACGTGAGCAGCCCGTATGTCCTAAACTGTCGTCCTCCCAGAGTGCATATAAAATTGTGTCAAATTCCGGTTTGCCAGCTCTCCGGGGCGTGTCGCAGAGCAGCAAACAGGAAGCATGAGAAGACAGGCGTGGCCTAACGTGAAAGAAAAAAATCGCGGAGTGCGCGGGAATAGAAAAAGCACCAAATTGCCACTCTAATCAGCGGGGGTTTATCAACAATATTACGGCCGACTCGGCGCTTCTTATATCTGCGGAGAATGCGGAAAGGAAAGAGCAAAGAGGAAAAATTTACGCCCAAATACAAGTAGATCCTAGGGCCTGCAAACACCGACATCGCGAGCCGCGGCTTTGCTAAAACAACACCCCACAAACGGACGCTGACTGACAGCGGCACCTCGCCACTATTATGAAGGACCCCGGTCGGTGGAGGCACAGAGTGACGGAGCCGCACCCCGTGGGACAGCAGATCTACCCACCCACACAGTAATAGAGATATATCACACACACTGTATCTTATATGAGTAATCCAAATACGGAGCACAAACATGTCAGCCCATCCCGCTGCAGCGCCATCGGCTGATCCTCAGATGATGCAGCAGCCTGCACATATAGGCCCCGGGGGAAAGGGGACGGAAGTGTGGCCTCATACGAGGACCGGCGCAACATGATGGCTGCATGGCTATAGAGAAGACTTACTTTTGTAAACCCCTAATAACCTTACTCAGTCTTATGCAGCCGCTTCTCAGCCCTCGCACTCTCCTCGGCCTCACTCTTCTTGTTGCAGCCCTAAGCGCCATCTTCCACCCATTTAAGTGCCTGTCGCGGCAGTTTCCATCATCACCTCCACCACAAATGGCCTTTTCCAGCGGACGCACTCCTGCTGTCGTCGTGGTGGGTTCGGGGCTAGCCGGCTTGTCCGCCGCTTTCTGGTCTCTGCATGCCGGAGCACCGGCAGTCGTCCTTCTTGAGCGCGCCACCAAACCCGGAGGGAACAGCATCAAAGCCTCCTCGGGCATCAACGGCGCCCCTACACGATTTCAGCACCAGGACCCCCCCGACACTACCTTCTTCTCCGACACTGTGAAGAGTGCCGGCACGCGCTTCGAGCTTTTTCCCGCAGAGCAGCCATGGCGGGAGGATCTCATCGCCCTGCTCGTACACAACTCTGCCACTGCCGTGGAATTTCTTGCGGACGATGTTGGCGTGGACCTACATGTAGTGGCCCAACTGGGTGGCCACAGCGCTGCTCGGACCCACCGCGGCGCCGGAAAGACCCCCCCGGGTGCTGACATCGTGACGAGACTCCTGGCCCGGCTTCGGCAGGATAGTCGCTTTGAACTCCGAACGGGTTGCGAAGTGACGAAGTTGCTTACAGCGCCGCTGGACAGGGTCGATGGCGACCGTGCCGACAATTGGGTCGTCACTGGTGCCGAGTACCGTTCTGGGAAGTCTAACGTTTCGATCACAGGCCCGGTGGTCTTTGCAACTGGCGGATTCGCGGGTGATGCCACCGGCATGCTGGCCGAGTACCGATCCGATTTAGCTCGTCTCCCATCGACAAATGACCCTCGCCCGGGCATGCACTGCCTACTAACTTCCGTAGGAGCGCAGCTGGTGGACATGGACAGCGTCCAGATCCATCCCACCGGGTTCATCGATCCAGCCGACCCTCTACTGCCCATGAAATTTCTTGCCGCCGAGATGCTGCGCGGGGAGGGTGGCATTTTGTTGCGCAACGGAAAACGCTTCGTGAACGAGCTCGACACGCGTGAGCATGTTAGCCACGCCATCATGCATTGTGTACCGCACGCCAAATACACTGATTATTCTGACCATCCCACACAATGGGACGTGCAGCTCTTGCTGGACCCGGGAGCCAGCGAGGCTGCTGCGCACCACATCGCTTTTTACGCCTGGAAAGGACTGCTCGTCAAAAGCAAGTTTGCCGATCTGGACGATACGACTCGACAGACCATCCAATCCTACTCTCGTGTTGTTGCCGGCGAGCAGCAAGACGAGTTTGGTCGGACTGCCTTTGGCCGCTGGAGGCTGCGGGGCGGTGCTGAGGACACTGCACGAGACGTATACATTGGCCATGTCACGCCAGTCACGCACTTCACGATGGGTGGTGTGAGCATTAGCAATAAGAGCGAGGTTTTGTCGTCCAGGCCCGACTCGCGGTCACAGGTACCCATCCGTGGCCTGTGGGCCGCTGGCGAAGTAACGGGAGGTATCCATGGAGACAATCGCCTCGGGGGCTCCTCTTTGCTCGAGTGCGCCGTGTTTGGGCGAGTTGCAGGCGAGCAGGCAGCGGCCTATCTAGCGGTAGGCGATAGGGATGGGCAATAGTATACGAGCGCTTGGATAGTCCCCCCCAGTCAACTACTACTAGTGACATCTCGTGGCACGACCTGGTCTTCATATTGTTTTTTTTCTTCCCGCGCGGGACCAATACAACAAGAACCATCTCCCTAGTAAGCAGCACCGAGCCCGAAACGCAGAGGAATGCAGCCATACCGGACGCCATCGTCTCTTTCAACACTCATCCACCTGGGCTACGCCCTGGGCCACGCCCTGCATGTGCTACCCCAGATAGATGTATGGGCCGTTCTATCTAGTAGCGCTTGCCATCTCTCAGCGTATCCGCAAACTCCTCGAGAGGGCTGCGAATCAGCTTTGTCTCCTTCCACAAGTTGGGCGTGAGGAATCCGTAGCTGTTCGATACGGCCGCAAATGTGGCCTTTAGGGTGTTCTCGAGAGTTTTTGTGGAACCGGAAGACGAGGTGTACACATCCTCGATACCGGCCAGCTGAAGAAGCCGCTTGACGGCCGGGGAAGCGACAAGAGACGTGCCACGCGGGGCCGGGATAAGCTGCATTAGACTAGTTAGTAAAAATACCCTCCGCGCCTGCTTCTCCATCTGCTCCTGGAAAAGCGTTTTTTTTGGTACCCCACAATGTCTTTAAGACTGCGGCGGATGGGGGGGAGGGAGCCTCTTCAGGACTTGGATACGTACGCGAACTGTAACAGAGCCACACTTTCCACTCTCTTTCGTCGGGATCGAGTGGGGGAGTCCAAGGTTGGCGCCCCAGTAGCCACGGCGAACCGGAATGACGCTGAGCTTTGCAATAATAATTGCAGCCCGAATGGCGGTTGCGACCTCCTTCGAGGTCTTGATGCCGAGACCGACGTGGCCCTCCGAGTCGCCAATGATAACGATGGCCTTAAACCGGGTCCGCTGGCCTGCGCGCGTCTGCTTCTGCACCGGCTTGATCTATAATTTGCATTTATGGTCAGTCATGACATTTTCCAGGTAGGACAGGGTGAGTACGACAGGCCACAGAGTGGCCTGTCGTTTGACAAACCTTCATCACTTCATCCTTCAGCTTGGGGAGGAAGAAGTCCACAATCTGGTACTCCTTGATGGGGAGGGAGTGCAGGTAAATCTCCTCCATGGTCTTGATCTTCCCGGCCTTCACAAGGCGACCGAGCTTGGTGACTGGTTGCCATTCCTTTTCCTCGTTCTTGCCGCCCCGACGTCCGCCCCGACGTCCGCCACGACCACGGCCACGGTCACCACCACGATCGCCACGAGCGCCAAAGCCGCCGCCACGCGGGGCACCGGTTCCTCTGTCAGCCATTTTCTGTTTTTCGTGTGGAAGTAGGCTTCTCGTGTCTGGTCGGTTTCTGAAGCTGCTCAGCGAGTGTGTAAATGGGCCGTTTCAACTGAGTGGTAGTCTCGATTACATCTCTTTTTTTGGGGCTTAGGAAAAGAGTTCGAGGCCCACACTAGTACAAAATTGATGGCTGTTTGTGTGCAAACCCTAATGTGGAGCAGGCATGTGATTGTTGTGATTGTTACGTCACGTGGCTGATGATCAATATTCTGGAGAGTTGTTAACGGGCAGCCCCAGCCCTGATACGGGGGCCAGTTTCTTTGCTCTTATTGGTCAACTTATTAGAAATTCTGCCGCTTGCCAAAACAGCCCGGCTCAGCTGCAGCCTAGCCTACAGCACCTAGCCCCTACAGACATCGCGCAGCAGCCAGACGGCAGTGCAGCAGCCAGACAACAGTGCAGCAGCTAGTTAGTAGCTAGATAACAGCCCCCAGCATAGCTAGACTGCGTATTAGCTTAGTAATCTAGACAGCAGTAAGCTAGACAGCGTAAAAGGTGTTAGCTACCGGTACAGGGCTTCGGCCGCTGTAGTATCTTCTTACAGCGGATTACACCCTGTAATACAGAAAACTTGGAAAGCGGTGAGTTCTGACCAATAAAGGTGTACTATCTGCCCCACAGTTGCTTCCCGATAACAACTCACTCTTTTTTTCTCCGGCGCGGTATTTGGTCAAAAACCAACAGGAAATGGGGCACGAAACAAGGCACAATAACTGGATACAGCAGAGACGGTGCTTATTTCCTCTGTAATTACAAAGAGCGCCCCGTATTTGCTTTTCTTGAGCATCCTAACCCTCCCCCCTTGTCCTTCTCGACTCTATCTTGCTACAACTCTGGCCGCCTCTCAAGTGTGTCCAAATTTTAGTGCGAAAAAAGCTGTTCTTGCACCCTGTATACTGCTGGAATCTGCATTATTAAGATAAGACACATAGAATTCCTATATGCGGAATAAAAGCATTTATATAGTATAGTGAATGCTCTCTCAACAACAACAAGGAAACAACTCCTCAGCGATGCAACATTGAAGACAACCGGTATTAACGAAAAATGGTGCTTGTTTCTTTCTAAAAGATGGAAAGGCTCCTCCCCCTGTTAATGTCTTCCCTGTCGTCCCTCCGGCGGCCCTTTCCCCCTCTATAGTCTCCACCGCTCTTTCCCTCTCCCTATTAGTTCCTTCCGCCTCGTCCCTTAATGCACCTCAGTGTTTTCGCTGCTAACGTGACTTTTAGATTAGTCACTGCTGACTAATCTAGATTTGCCAGCTCTGCTCCCTAAAAAATTCATATACCAGGAGACGGAATCGTGTAGAATTTTTACGACGCGTGACTAGGCACGTGACTAAAACCGCTTCCATTTCTTATATAAATTCTTATATAAGCAGAAAATACTACTACCGCGCTAGCCGACGCGTCTAAATCGTATACGCGTTTTAATCTCCTATTTTTTTTTTACTAGTACCGACTGTCACGTCCTAGTATCCGAGGCAGACGTAAACGGTCCTAATTAGAAAGGCTTCAACTTCGAAAATTTAATAAGATGAGGCAGCTTGCTAAGAGGGGAAATAACAAAGATAACACGTAAGAATAAATAAGACGATAAAAGTAAGGCCTTGTTAACACTTCCTCGGTACAGCACCGCTTACCGTATGTATAAAGGCTTCGTAAAGAGTAGATATATCTATATTATAAAAGTAAGAAAGGTAAAGAATCTAAGCTATTAATAACGTTCTAAAAAGCAGGTATTTATTCTAAGCCTAGCTTCTTTCCGCGGACTTATTCTAATATATCCCGATCCTTATAACGTATCCTAATACTCAGGGTTGGAAAAGTCCGGACTAAATTTAGTCTAGGGTCAGACTTAGACTAAGTGGACTAAATTTAGTCCGTTTAGTCCAGGGTATATAATTAAATAATATACCGTATAAAATTACTATTTATTATTCTAAGTACGTATTATTACTATATTAATATTTTTATTTTTATTTATATTTTTATAGCTATATAATATATTTTATATTTTATATATTTTATATTCTAGTATTATCCGTATCGTCGTATTATTCTTATTTAAAAAATTCTAAAAATTATAATTTTTATATATATTTTAATATTAAGCTATATATTATATAAGGTTTTATTTTATGTAAGTATACGATATTCTATATAAGAATAAAATATAAGATTTTATATATAATACGGAAGTCTAGAATACGGTATAAATTCTAGAATAAATATATAACGCTATATATATAATTTAAATTCTATAAAARGCCTAATAATAAGGTGGACTAAATTTAGTCTGGCTAGCTGGACTTAGACTAAATTTAGTCCGACCTGCCTGGACTAAATTTAGTCCGGACTAATCGGACTTTTAGTCCACATTAGTCCGGACTTTTTTTCTAACCCTGCTAATACTAGTTATCTAGAATCCTTATAATTAACCCTCGCAATAATTCTAGCTACCTAGGGTAGATTCCGGTAATCGGGCTTACTTTCTAAATTACCCGCGGCCCTTAGTATTAAGGACTTACTTCGCTCTTCCCGCCCTTTTAGCTTTCGTCTATATTCTTCTCTATAGTCTTTTTTATCTTTACTAAGATAGGAATATTCTAAATAGGGTAGGATCTCGAATTAGCTAAAGCTTTATAATATCCTTCTTATCTAAAGCCTTACGCGTATCTATATAACGTTCTAGCTACTAATATAGTAAGGCGGCTTTAAAAACGAGGCTTAATAAGTGCCGGAGGGCGACGAAGAAGATCGTCTCCTAGCGATTCCCTCTATTATTTCTAAGGAATAAAAGTAAATAAATTACTACAACCCGGTCGCGCGGGTCACGTACGTTTTAATTAAAGCGAATAGAAGAGTAAAGAATAATTAAAACAAGTATAAGCTTCCTTTATTCGAAAGGAAGGAAACTTCTAGTCTCGTTAGGGAGATAATAGAAGGAAAAGGAATAAAACTAGGTGGAATATATAGGTATACTTCCTTTATTAAAAAGGAAAGCGTCGTCTACTATCCCGTCGGGGAGGTAGTTAATAAGAAGAAAATAAAACTAAAGATAAGAATAATAAGTATAGAAATCTAAAGCGGAAATAGTTAAATAAAACGAATAAAACTAAGTTAAATTAAATAAATTGTTAAAGAAGTTAATTAAAATAGGTTAATAAAATTAGTAAAATAAAAGAATAAACATAATAAAGTAAAATAGGAAAGATTACCGTAAAACGTCGTTAGGAGCGGGAAAATTATTAAGGTCCTAGTCGATTAATTTATTTATAGCCGTAACTTCATCGTTAATAGTAACTTCCGCGTTATAATTATTAAGCTCGTCGTCTACGTCTAATAGCGAGGAGTCGGTAATTTTTACCGGGGCCGAGGGCGTCTTCCGTCCGGTAGCGTCAGGGTTGGAAAAAAAGTCCGGACTAAAAGTCCGATTAGTCCGGACTAGCTGGACTAAATTTAGTCCAAGTCCAGGCCTGGACTAAAATTAGTCTGGACTAAATTTAGTCTACTTTATTATTAGGCTTTTTATAGAATTTAAATTATATATATAGCGTTATATATTTATTCTAGAATTTATACCGTATTAAAGAGATTTTAGCTTTAACGATTATTATATATAATTTAAAATAATAGCCTACCCTCGACCTACCGACCGGTCTACCCTCGACCTACCGGC
>PCDN01000001.1:2885207-2982135 GCA_002778105.1 Ceratocystiopsis brevicomis
AATTATATACCCCGGACTAAACGGACTAAATTTAGTCCGTTTTAGTCCGCTTTAGTCCGGACTAAAATCCGGACTAAAGTCCGATTTAGAGGACTAAATTTAGTCTAAGTCCGACCCTGGACTAAATTTAGTCCGGACTTTTCTAACCCTGAATAAGGTGGACTAAATTTAGTCCGGACTAAATTTAGTCTACATTAGTCCAGACTTTTTTTCTAACCCTATCTATAGCGGTATAGCCCTTCTATCGAATAAAGTATTTAGGCCTATATCGAGAGACTCGGTACTTAACGATACGCTCGATTTCGTATAAGTCCTTATTCTTTATACTATCTACTTAGACCGGCCTAGAGGGGGGTTAATATCTTTTAAATAGATCTAGATTTTAGTCCGGTACTATAATTTACGTAATAGAGATAATAGGGTAGACTTTCTAAACCTTTAAGAAGCTAAGCTAGAATACTAGGGGGCTAACTTACTTAATAACGGTAAAGAGTCCTACTCGTTACTAAAGACTATTTCTTTATAGGCTTGCCTAGTAGGGAATATCCGTAGTGTAGGCGTAGGTAGACCTTATCTCTAAGCTTAAGGAAAACTAGCGTATACCTAGCATCGTACCGTAGCTTAGATAGGGTGGCTATAATATCGATTAATTCCTTAGCCTCTTATAGTCTCGTTACTTAGAGTACGTCCCTAGCTTCGGTAGAAAGTTTAGACGAAGGGGGGTATAATAAAGTTACCGGCGTTAGTAGAGTTTTATTCCGTATAATAGCTCGTTAAGGGAAGTCTCGGTAGTAAGCGTTATTAAGGTAGTATTATAAGGTAGGAATAATATTAATCTAAGGCTAGTCTAGTTTTTCGTAGTAGTAGAAGCGAAGGGCGATTTCTACTATCTAATTTTTCCTTTCCGAAAGTCCGTCTATTAAGGGATAGTACGATGTTAATATAAGTAGGGAGACGTTAAGCTGCTTAAAAACCTCCTACTAAAGGGCTAAGGTAAATTTCGCGTCCCTATCGCTAATAAGGCGTTATAGAAGTCCCTAGTCGTATAGGTAAAGAAACCGTAGGAGGATTATTACCTAGTCCTTAGCTAAATAGGTAGTATACTTAAGTAATAATATAGTCAGGGTTAGAAAAGTCCGGACTAAATTTAGTCCAGCAAATTCGGACTTTTTTAGTCCGGACTAATCGGACTTTTAGTCCGGACTAAATTTAGTCCTTAGTCCGGACTAAATTTAGTCCACATTAGTCCGGACTTTTTTTCCAACCCTGCTTTTATAATATAGATAAATCTACTCTTTATAAAGCCTTTATACGTGTGGTAAGCGGTGCTATACCTAGGAAGTGTTAACCCTTACTTTTATCGTCTTATTTATTCTTACGTATTATCTTTATTTATTTCCCCTTTTAGTAAGCTGCCCTATCTTATTAAATTCTCTAAGTCGAAGCCTTTCTAATTAGGACCGTTTACGTCTGCCTCGGATACTAGGACGTGATAAATAGCCTAAAATTATAGTATAAATAGCCCGTCTTATTACATTAATTAGAGGGGTGCATATCTAACTATATTTAAATCTTTAAATATACTTTATTAAAAGCGAGATATAATTATACTAAACGTTATAAATACTAGACTTTTCTAGATTGATTTAGTCCGGACTAAAATGTCTAAATTAATCTAAGTCCGATCCTAGACTAAATTTAGTCTGAACTTTTCTAACCCTGCCTACTTATATTTAGTAATTTTTCTAAATAATATTAAAGTATTTAAATTTTAAAAATAAAATTAAGCAGTATAACTAACCATTGCAATTCTAATATTGGATAATCGCTAGGTAGGTCTAGTTTCCACGTGCTAGAACACGTGACAACCAGTCATATGGCTATATACGGTCACGTGTATGGAATCAGGCTCTGACAAAGGTTTTATTAGAGCACACTAGGTAACAATTTTACATGTCATAACACCTGTCTCCCATATTTCCTCTATAAACCACTGCCTTGTGGACAGAAATCACATATCTATCAATCTACGAATAGGCCGTGTTAAAATAACTAACGCCCATAAACAGCCACAATACGAAGTTTGTCGGGACCAGCTCAGGAATACGTTCTTTAAACTGCAAACCAAACGGGCTAGGAATCTGGGTGGTCTATCGTGCTGGAACCGTCAGGCAGGTGCTGTGTCATACTGAGACGCTCTGTCCAGCTGCGATGGTGTCCGCAATACGAGACTACCAAGCTATTCCATTCCTTCCCCTCCGATACGACTCATGCGACCCTAATTCGGCGTCAAGGTTGATATACGCGCTCCGTCCGACCTGGATGTCTCCGGACTCAGCAGTGGAGTTTGTACGGTTCACAGATGGAATCACGAACACATTATTGAAGGCAGTTAATCGGAAGGCTGGGCTATCCGAAGCCGAGATTGACCAGGAGGCCATTCTCCTACGTGCCTACGGCCACGGAACCGATGTCATCATAGACCGCCAGCGAGAGGCTAGAAACCACGAACTGCTCATGCAACATGGGCTGGCTCCAGAGCTGCTTGCTCGCTTCGAGAACGGGATGCTCTATCGTTTCATAAGGGGGACCGTGACCCGACCCGACGATTTGCGGCGACCAGAAATATCGGCTGCTATTGCCCGGCGGCTAGCACAATGGCATGCCACAGTTCCCTGTGGATCTGAGAGCAAAAACCATGGCGGTACAACTCGCAGGTGTGGCAATGGGCGTGCGGACGGGGATGCAGCGGTGGGCAACATAGCAGACGACGAAAGTAGCGAACGTGCCCCGGTGCTTGCACCAGGCAAGCCAGAGCCGAATGTGTGGTCGGTGATGAAGGGATGGATCGACGCGCTACCGATCATCACGGAGGCGCAGCGTCAGCGCCAGGCTGTGTTGCAGGCCGAGTTGAAGCAGCTGATTGGCGATCTGAGCCAACGTTCAGGCCTCGGAAAATGCGGTCTGGTTTTTGCGCACGACGACCTCCTCAGCGGGAACATTATTGTTTTGCCTACAGGCAAGGACGAAAAACGCAGTATGAGCAATGGAGTCAGCGAAGATGGTCACGATCAACGCGTGGAGGTCACATTTATTGACTACGAATACGCTGTTCCGTCCCCAGCAGCATTTGACATTGCCAACCATTTTGCCGAGTGGGGTGGCTTTGACTGTGACATGAGCGTGATGCCGACGACTTCTCAGCGTCGTGGGTTCATTCGTGAATATGTGCAAGCATACGCACGTCTAAGTCCATCAGAAAAGTCATCGGAATGCGCATTCGACACAACGACCGAGGAAGAAAAACTGCTGCACGAGGTTGATGTCTTCCGTGGCCTACCTGGGTTTTACTGGGGCATCTGGGCTCTGATCCAAGCCACCATATCCCAGATCAACTTCGACTATGCGTCATACGCAGAGACTCGACTCTCGGAATACTGGGCCTGGAAAGCCGAGGTCAGCGGCGAGCGGGCGGCATCGGGTGCTGAAATTCCGCTTCGTGAAAAGCGATGGGCACAGGAGGCAGACTAGAAGGTCTGCGGCCATGGGCGATTAGAGGTCAGGGAGGATGAAAAGCATACCAAAGCCACGCAGGTTTCTCATGGCTTTTTTTGTTTTACATTATTTCCTATTTGTTTTTTTTTTCTCTAAAAACTGCATAGTCGATGGGGTTGCGTTGCATTAACTGGCTTCAGCATGGGCGAACATTCAACATAGTCCACTCGGGGACGCACTGGTCTCATTTACTTGGTTTCTCTTTGCAGAGTGGTATAATTTACCCAAAAACAACCGTACATTTATTCGATTTATCCTGCTCTATTTTCATGCTCGCTCTGTGCGACAGACTCATGTTTTCGACACCTGAGCCCCCCCGCCCCGAGAGCCTACCGTACTATCCCACGACAGCTTCTCAAGGGGGCATCGTAAATCCCTGCTTTAAGACACCGAGCTCTGGCCTTCCGAGACGCGGACCTGACTCCTTACTTTCCGATCCTTGCTGCTGCTGTCCTTGGTGGAAACCGTATACGCCATCGCATCCAATATGCCAGCGCCCACGACCATCGCTTAACCCTCCAGCTGCCGTCTTAGGTAGCGAATCTCGCGGCGACTTTCGTGGTGAGGCTCGCTGTGGCTTTTGTGGCGGTTTCTCAGAAAGGTCCGTCCCATTGATTTGCAAGCTCTGTATCTGGTCGATATGGCTGGCGCCCATCGTGCCGGGTGTTTCTGCTATAGGTGAAGTTTTCGAGCAGCTTCCGCTTCGCGCCGTCATTTTTGTGACCACGGCCTTTAGGGCCTGGGATGGCTTGATGGTCCCCGATATCGTTTTGGCAACCAGACTCTCACCGCCTGCATGCCCCCCCCCGTTATTGACTTCACCTGCATCCTTGGGAGCTGGAGGGATGATGACATTGAGCACACAATCATCCAGATGCTCGTAAAAGTCTTGCGCTGAGACGAACTGGCTGCGGCATATAGAGCATCTCGCTGCAGCGTCCTGCTCGCCACCTCCATCGGCCAGGAGACCCTGTCGATTGATTCCTGAAGCTGCCGTCGATTTCTTGCTGTTCGGCGGCGTCTGCTCGACATTGTGCACTGCTGTGAGGTGTCGTTTGAAAACGTCGGCGCGGTTAAATGCTTTCTCGTAGTCCGATCCGATGCGATGGCAAAAGGGGCACACCATGGTGCCCTTATAATGCGTGAGAGCATGCCGGTTCTTGTCGTACTTGCGGGCAAATCCCTTTGTGTGATATTCGCACGTTTCAATGGGGCACTTCTCAGGACGTTCTTCCATGTGGGTTAACATGTGCGCAGGAAGGTCTTTGAATACCCGCCCGCACTCAGGATAAGGGCATCGGTTGCGGTGCCCATAGCGAGCGTCCTCTGGTTTTGCGATGCCGTTACTGACACCGGCGCCAGATGTTGGCTGCAGTAGTGCGCTGCCTTTCCGATGGATGGACGCGTGGTGGTCCGTATTCGACGCTGTTGTGATCAGTTCCGTAGTTTCATTTGATGGCATTGACGACTGAGGTATGTTTTGCTGTGCCTGCGCGAGTGGGGTTGGCATGGGAGAGACATGCGTCCTCGGCGATGCAAGGGCCGAGTTCATGCCCATGGATGCTGCTGTTCCAGCGCCTGGAGGGGATACTGAAAATGGCAGAAAGTGCTGCTGTCGCGACAGGTTCTGCAATGGCAACAATGTTGGCGGCTGTGGATAGGTCACACTCGATGACCTGTCAGATACAAAGTTCGTAGGCGAGAAACCCTGCTCATGCAAAGGTGGTGAGCCGGGCTGAAGTAGACTGGGAGGGGTCAGGGAACACTCTTGCGCAGATTCGGATGCGCAAGCCATTCGGCCGGGTGACTCTTCACTGCCAGGTGCTATGGGATGATCATCTTGCATACAAGAGGACAGCCGGATCTCTCGCGTCCATCTGCCTAGAACGAACAAAGGCGGCCAAGGTGGGCATTCACTGCTGTTCGACGTGTTCATTTTGTATGTATTGTAATGGGTCTGGCGCAAGTGAGCGACGGCGTCATCGAAAGAAATGTACCGCTTTTTGGACACGCAAGGGCCACATTCAGATAGGGGCAGCTCTGGTATCAGGTCCGAAATGCCTAGACTGGTAGGCTCAACACACATATAGCCCTTGACCATGTTAGCCAGGTGGAATGACTGCGCCCTCGGCGTCTGCTGCTGAGGCGTCGGTGGTTTGTCGTTCCTGCGTAGATGTGTTGGGTTTTCAATGCCACCGCCAGCTGAAGGATTGCGGGGACTGGGGTGGCTTTCCAAAAGGCTATTGTTGGCAACTGCCGCAGATGCCGCATCGTCCAGAGCGTGTATTTCGGTATGCGACAAGGTCTTACCCGCGTTGGGCGTTGTGCGTGTGTCTAGGTCTGGTGGTGCAGTCACCGCAGGCAGCGGATGCTGCTCACCACTGCGCATTATGACACTATGGGGGAGGTTCGTTTCCATGAACGTTCGTTCCCGCATGAAACCATACCATACCCCCCCCATTTCTCTGTCTCCAAGATGCAGCAAGAAGTCTTCTGTCGATGATATGCCTCTTTCGGACCACATACTTCGTTTGATGATCATCGATGCTGTGTTATAGAGCTCTCTGTCTTCCTCTACCATTGCCATAGGAAGACCGTCGAAAAAGGGGGGTAGCCTCCCAGAAAAAATGGCTGCTGTAGCCTTGTACAGCGCATGCATTGGCGCTGGGTAAGATCCTTTGTTGGCTGGCTGTTTCTGCGAAACCATATTAACGAGGATGGTTCGTATGATGCTGAATATGCACAGGGAGAAAAACGTGGCAAGCCAGGTCCTTGGATCGATTGACTGTTCCCGTTGAATAACATGATCGAAAGCCTGCAGAAACTGTGCCGCGCAGCTTCGTATGATGCTATATCGTGCCGCATTTTCGTAGGCGCATGACCCGGTGCCACGGTTGGGATAGGCTGGTATGGCAACAACAGTCGGCTGGGTTTGCTGAAGATCGAAAAACAAAAGCTCCCTTAGGAAAAGCTTGGCGTGATAGAGAACAGGAAATGACAGGGCTTCGCCACCCCTTGAGGCGGACAAGAGGCCGCTCAGCTTCAGGAGTTGCCAAAAGTTGTAGGCGTTGCCGCACATATTTTGGCTAGAAGCAAGAACTTTCAGTGCCGGCGGAGGCTGCTCTTTGGGTTCGGTCTCGAGCGGTAGCTGGGACGGATCAGCTGGCGGGGAAGTAGCAAGGTTCTGAGTCCACCAGCCGTCCTCGAAGTCTAGGTTTGTCTTGACGACCCGCACATGCTCTGGCTCAAACCAGTATGTGCGCTCGAGGAAGTTGTTGATATTTTGAGACTGAGCATGGGGCGAAGCCAGTGGTGATTGCGCACGCCCAGGGCCTAGAAAATCTGGGTGTTGAGCGTTAATCACCGACGTGGACAAAGTGGACATGTAGAGGAGATACGGGCAAACAGATAGTGGAGAAAAACAGACGGGCTGGAGGCTGGGACAAAACCTGGACAACTGCCCTACTCACCTGGAACAAGACTGCTTGCGAGATCTGCAAGGGGTCCCCTGTGGCAGCCGATAGCCGACCAGAAACTGGTTTGTTCCATGGCGGTGGCATTTTTATTGCAGGAATAGCAAGGATTATTTGGGTCACACTTGGTTTATGATTTTGTGTTAACTTTGGTGGGCGCTCATGATTTGCCACGCATTGCGACATACCTTCTCTCTAGAGTACTTGCAATATAGACACATGCCAGTCCCCTGCAGTAGTCCTAACTCGCCAATAGACTCCAACCGGGGCCCGGCGCGACTTCGTTTCAGCGGTGGCAGCAACTCCTCGGGTTCCTCATACATAGACGTGCGAGGCTGATGCTCGGAGCCAAATGAGTAGCTGCGCAGCAAATCGTGGTGATCTCTCTTATGGTCTGATTTCATCAACGGGGGCAACTGAAGGCCAGATGAAAATGGAGACGGGCGTGTGAGAGGAAGCGTGGATGATGACGGGCTATGGCCGTTGATGTTCGTAGGTTGTCGGCGGTGGAGGTGTTCAAAGAGTGGCGATAGGGGTGTGTTGCCGCCCACAGACAATGCAGAGTCGCGCTTCAGATGTGCAGTATGGAGCCGACGGTGCTGGTCCAACTCGGTCTGATGCAGAAAGCCATAGATATAGTGAATGCAGCCTTCATCTGGACATTTGAGAGAGCGGTACCGCGGAAGTGAGCGTTGGTGTGAGAAGTCGCTGTGGCCCATTTCTCCCGACTGTGCCATCAGAGCATTTCTCTGCTTCCAGGCCCGGGGGACTGGGTCGTCTATGGCAAGGTTTTTGCGCAGCCAGTCGCTAAAACCGGGGGGGGCATCCTGTGCATGAATTGTGTCCAGGGTGTCGACGAAGCGCGGATCGTGGAGGTCATGGCCTGCGAGTCATGACAAGCATCAATCAGCACATTGCACGTGTCAAAAAGGAGGCGCAGCAAAACAAGACGGGGGGTTAAGGATTAGGCATACCGTGGTCTAAGCAGACTGTTTCGATACACTCGATCCTGTATTCAAGGTGCCTAGCTTCCTCAGCCTCGGATAAGACTGGGGTGGCTTTCGGAAGTCCTATTGCCCAACCACGCATTAATTGATGCTCGCATATCACACTTGAATAAGAAAGAGCATAGGGTGAGGTACTACTAACGGCGATCACTAGCGAATGTTTGCAATACCCGCAACTTGTGGCGTAGGTTCGAAAGTTCGGCTCTGGTATCGAAGCCATATGTTTGTGGCAGAAGGATAGCAAGTTTTGCACTTATTTCGGCCTGTTGCTCTAAGAGGGCCACGACAGCGGGGTCCAGAGACAAGGTGGTATGGCTGGTAAGGGCCGCCAAAGTGTGATTGGTAGAAGACAGAGGCGCTTCGGTTGCCATATTGTCGTGAGGGAGAGGCTGGAGGTCACCTGGAGAATGTGAGGGGGTTCTGCTGAGTCGGATGGATGGATAGGCCGGTAGCTGGAGAGAATGCACCGGCAAGTCAAGGTCGACAGCTGTTGCTGTAGAAGGCAGAGACGTGGTAAAGGAACCCACGGCCTATGCCAGGGGGGATGCGTGAACGGGTGGGATCGGAGAAGAGGGCAGAACAGGCAGCAAAGGACAGCACAAAATGACTTCTTTTTCTGCCACCACAAGAAAGGTTGTCGGTATACAGCACGACGTGTGCTTGGGACATGGCGTAGAAAATATTCGTATTTTATTTTCCGCAGTTCACTCCAGGCCGGTCGGTCGGAACTCACGGCCAGCCAACCGGGTCAGACAGGATTGAAGGGCGCTTTTACACGCTATCTGGGCCCTGGGCCGAGCACATGCATTGTTGGTAGACGGAGCAAATGGATGGCGGTTATCCCGGGTGCATGTACCCAGTCGACCCTGTGCATGTACGCAGTGGTGAGATTCGGCCGACAGCACCGTAGGAGTGCGGCTGTTTTGTGTGCTGCTGCGTGAGGTGTGCCGGTATCCTGGAGTTGATTGATAACCTAGCTCAGAGCCCGATGTCCGAGTCGCTTCTTTGAACTACCGGGGTCAAATTGCTTGGCGGGCCGGGCCCCCTTCTTTCAACAGTTCTCGGAGCGTTGGTTGCGATTAAAAAACAGGAGGATGCGCGACGGGTGACTTCTCGACGGCGAGAACACAACTCCGCGGAACAAAAGAAAAGACGTCAGGAGGAGGGGAAATAAGCAAGAGCGGGATGGATGGGGGGAGGAGGGGAGGGGATAGAAGGAGGGAAGGAGAGGAGAAGGCGGAGGAGGCGGAGAAGGTGGGCAGAGGGGAGGGAAGAGGAGAGGAAAGGGAAGAAAGTGTTGGCGTGGAAGGAGGGGGGGGTGATAATCGGCGCAGTGGGACATAGAACGAGGTAATACGCAGCAAGAGAGAAAAAAAAGAAAGAGCCTTGAGTTGAATGCAACGGGACACGCATAATAACGAGAAGTGGGGCAGCATCCGAAGCGAAGACACAACGGGCGGCAGATAATTCCCCGTGCATTTGACGTAAGATACAGAGTGTGTATCGGCTGACAGGCAGGTACTGATTGTGTTGCCCCGGGCTGAGAATGGTGGGTGGGCAAAACCCCCCGGACAGAAAAGGGATGGAAAACGTAGCGGAGCGAGGGCACGGGGCAGTCGCGGCAGGCGAGACAAGGCAGTGGTTCTCTCACAGGGCTCGAGCCGCCTGGGGGCCGACAGGAGACATGCAGCCGAATGCAGCAATCAGGAGCGAAAAGACGCGACGACAAGGTGACGACGGTTCCGGGGCCGAGGGTTGCAACAGAAGCGCTGGATTACGACGACGGTGAAGAATGTTCCTTCGTACTTTGTACACACGACGCGCAACTGCATGTCTACCCCGTGCCAAATGGTACGGAGTACAGGAGTACTGCGGTACTTGTAATACGCCGCCGACAGGCCATCCGCCACTTTCCAGCTAGCGCCTCCGCCCCGCTCCTCTGTTTCGCCGTTGAGATACTTGTAATACAACCAAACGACATCCTTGGCTGTTTTCTCTTCTGCTGTATCCATAAAGCAGGATACCGTCTGCCAGACTCCCTGTCGTAATCGGGTTTGTCACTGCGGGGCCGTGTATATATCTTATGTGTCTGGCCTTGCGCGAGCAGTGCCCCGGTGGTTCGTTCATACCTGAAAAATTATCTGGACTACTATGTGTCAAACGCGGCAACCTGGGTCCCTTTTTTTTAGTTGGACCGGGTGGCACTCTTTGATCGTGCACGCAGTTCGTACCGATTCCCTGCTATAGGAGTATCACACCAGAATACCCTGTATCATGTCTCTGGTTCTTCTACTGCGTACGTACTTAGTATCCTGTAATACTTCGTTCAGTCAAGAGACCGGCTGTGGGCCAACGCTAACAAGAAAACCGTTGAAAAGGCGGGCCGGCTCTGTGCGCCGCTGGTAATATATACAGTGCGACGATTCGATAGCACGGACACATGCGCAGCTTTTTAGCGTATTAATTAGAATTTCCTCGTAAATAGCGCAAGGGGCTGATTCGTGAAGTGGATACGGTTTTTCCAGCTGCACAGTGCTGCTACCCCGTATTTATCAAAAACGTTTACGAGTATACAACTCTCCCGTATCATCACTGTGTATGTAATGAGTAACGGAATAAAATGCGACAAGTCGAGTGAATCATAGGTCCATATTTGAGTCAGAACTTTCTGTTGAACTGAATGCGACCGTGTATACGAAGTATTACAGTAACACATTTTCTACAGCCACTACTTCGTCGGCTGTAGCGTCATTCGTGAGCAAACCGTTGTCGTGCCCGGAAACGAGGCTTGGGCTCTTTTCGAACTTCTTGATTTTTATCAATGTATTTTTGCACTGTGATGGTCGCGAAGAATACAGCACCGCATTGTCTTATACCGCGTCAAAACAGAGCTCAGGCTAGTTCAGCTCTCCAGTGGAGTATTAGCGGCAGTTCGAGCGGCTGAACAAACACTGATATTAGAATATCCGTTTAATGGTGTCAACTGACTACTTTTTTCATTTTCATTTTATTGTTGTTTTTTAACAGCACATTTTTGTTTCTTTTCTTTATTAACCGTCTACCTCTACAACCATTGTATCTACAGAACCTGGTATTGGTCAAATATAGGAGGTCGTAAGATACTTGTAATATACTCGTAGTAGAGTAGAAGTATCTTAGCTGGGACTTTTTTAGAGGTATGTTTGATTATATAATCAAAAAGTGCCGCCACACAGGATAATTCCAACGCCATTTAACCTTGTCGGTAAAACTTCCTTACAACTTCAACGACAGCACATATCGCCTCACAGACAGCAAACTTTAAGCTAGATACAACACTACTTCACGATGGATGAATTTGTTAGCGAGACAGACAGCGAATATACAAGCTATTGGCGAGATTGGGTGAGTTGTCTAGAGAGTTTGCCGTTATCTGCCCCCCTCCTCTTTCATACTCTTAAGTAGCATACCCCCCCGCCCTCACCATTGTTTTGTCATTGGCAGTATCACACGTCTCTGTTCTTACTCTGACTATTGACTTATTTTGGTCTATAGTTCATATCATCCAGGGGAAACGAGTACTTCTGCGAGATCGACGAAGACTACTTGACTGATCGTTTCAACTTGACCGGACTCAACACCGAGGTGCAATATTACCAATATGCCCTCGACCTTGTTACGGATGTATTTGACCTCGACTGTGATGACGAGATGCGGGAGACAATCGAGAAGTCCGCCCGCCACCTCTACGGGTTGGTGCATGCGCGCTATATTGTCACAACCCGCGGGCTCGCTAAGATGGTATGCCTTAACTGCTATTTTTGGGTATTACCCCCCCTGCTATATACATGGCCACTGACTGACATTACCTATGCTGCAGCTGGAAAAGTACAAAAAATCCGATTTTGGAAAATGTCCGCGAGTCAATTGTCACTCCCACCCTCTCCTACCCGTTGGCCCCTCAGACATCCCAAACGTTCGACCAGTGAAGCTGTACTGCGCTCGGTGCGAGGACATTTACAACCCAAAGTCAACACGTCACGCCGTCATCGACGGGGCTTATTTTGGCACATCCTTCCACAATATCCTTTTCCAGGTCTACCCGGCCCTCATCCCTCCCAAATCAGTTGAGCGATATGTGCCGCGTGTATATGGATTTAAGGTTCACTATGCAGCCGCGCTGATTCGGTGGCAAAACGGTAAACGCGACGAGATGAGAAAGCGGTTGCGCCGGATGGAAGTCGACAGTGGCTTCAAAGACGGCGACGACGACGAACTTGAAGAAGACGAAGACGAGGACGAGGTGGCTGGTTTTGATGACTCACAGGACGTTGCACCAGGCACCATGACGATTGCAGAATAGAATGGATATGGTAGCAGGGAGCGGCTAGAGCGGGTGCTGGGTGGTTGGTTGTCTAATATGGCATGAATGCGTACTCCGCAGATGATTTTTAAAGCTCTTTCACACACTCGCATTCAAAAAATGAATGAAGAACCGAAACGATGCTTGTGCCGAGTGAAGACCGCCGCATCCTTGTCCTCCGTTCCATCAATCAGCCACAGAGCATGTACGGCCCAAGTAACGGGGGAGGGTGGCCATCGTGATCATACCATGACGGAGCGAAAACATCGTACAATATATATATAAACTAACGTGGATTCATCATACATCAACAGCAGAACTTTCTCCCAAAGGGTCGGTCTCTCCTCTTTGCAGGGACAGGCGGCGCTGCTGGTATAACGAACTCCTGCCGTCACCAAGCGGGCAAGTCCCTCCAAATCCTTCCTCTTCGTCACCAACACTCGGTGTCCATTGTTGCCACGGAATGGCCCAGCTGGAGCTGCCCACTCCAGCCCAAAAAGCTTTATCTGCCGAGCGCGGACCCCATGACCAGCCCGCCCCGCGACTTAAAGGCAAATGGTAGAGACGGAACGAGATGATCGTGGTGACTGTCCCGATGAAGTAGCCGAAGAGGATATCAAAACCGTGGTGCCGGTAATCAAACCAACGAGAGGCGGCAATGAAAACAGACCCGCAAAACGGGGCAACAGCAAGGATGAGGAGATATACTGGCGGTGCTGCACCATTCCGTCGCGCGGAAAATATGGCATGTACCTTGCTTGCGGCAGTGGTACCTGCAGCATTGGGATGCACCCCACTCCCTGCGGCATCATCCTTGCTGCCCTGCAAGTCCTGCTCCGGGCGTTCGGCGTAACTGAGGCTCGTCAGCTCGTAAGCCTCCCTCCGAGATGTCGGTGCGGAGAGTCGACTCGGGAAGGCGGACAGCACCCTGGCCTCCAGTGATGGGGTAGGCACAACATATGGAAAAACTACCCTGAACTTGTAGGCGAGGAAAAGGGCGAGGTGACCGAGCCCGGCTGCCGAAGACGAGCTATGGCCCGACGGGTAACTTCTAAATCCATCGTTCAATATCGAGGTGTCGGTGCTGGTGCAAATCTGGGCACTGACAAGTTGCCCGTTGGAGGTTATGCCTGCAACGCCACCAACAACAAACCGACTTATATTTTCTAGGTCCGGCTGACAGCGCGCGAGGAGGTCAGGGCGGGGTTTGCCGCACAGGTTCTTCAGTCCATTAATAATAAACCATTGCGAAACCATGCCGACTGCAAATGCGAGCAATGACGCATATGTTTCCCACAGCTTGCGGCGCCATACGAGAGAACGCGGAGTGCCCGGCGGTACAGCGAGGCCAGGGACAAGGAGTAGCGAGACAATCAAAATGACAATCACGGGAACGACACTGGTCGCGATGACGAGGTGACTTGAAGGGACTGTTTCGTCAACTGTGTAGGGAAACCTATAGACAAGGCACAATGTTAGTTTTGAGGCATGTCTCCCGAGCACAAGGAGGGCCACGCACGAGATGTCTGGGTTCTCTAGCTGAAATGGTCGTTTATTTGGTGTAATTTTACCAAGGTAGTAGCCTCCGATGGCTGTCGCCACGACGAGAAGCCAGTCAGCGACGCCAGACGCAACGAGCAGCGCGGCTGAATATGTTCCACGCGGACGACTTCCTGTTTCTCTAGCCATTGCCGTCAAAGTGGCAGAGCTTTCAGGTGACGGTGACGCTTTTCGCAATGGCGGTGAAAGATATTGCGTTATAAGTGGCAACGTGCTGAGGTCCGGCATTGGGAGGGTATATAAAGCAGGGGAAGTAGTTAAAGGGTATCTGTAATATTGTAAGATAGTGATGGGTGAAAGAAAAAAAGCGCGTGCGACCGTGGCGCAGGGCTAGGAGCCCCACAAGAGCCTTGTGGTGGGCGCAATTGCACAACCTCGTACATATTTACTCGTAAGCTCTTACGCGGTGCGCCTCATTCTGGACACGGAGCTAAATGAATATATGACACTTACAATGGCTGGTTGGCGGGAAAGGTGTCTAGGCAGTCGCTAAAGCATCTCCATCTAACCGCGGCGTTTGGTGTCTCTCCTTAGCTTAGCGGCCACTCATGTACTTATGTCCTGTAGCAGCTCTGCGAGGACTGACCAAGCGATATCGATAACATCACTTGCTGGAATCCTCTAAAGAGGTGCTGTTACTAAGTTTGCACCAATGAACGCACATGCGTTTTGTACAGAGTATGTTCACGCATAATCCGACAGAATGAATATGTACAGTAGAGTCGTTGTGACGTACAGATCATGCCCACGACCCACGCCCCGACGCAACACGCCCTTAAGCAGCATTCTTGTCGCGTCGCTTGCCTCTGTTCCGGGGCCGGGGAACAACAATCTTCCGGCTGATGTGTTTTTTCGGTCTCGTTTTGTAACCACCCTTGGCCTGAAGTGTGCGTTAGTATACGGTCTAGCAATCGATCTTGCAAGAGTAGACAGCTGGATTTCCAGCGAAGCGCCACTTACCGGTGTACCCCAGGGGCTAGTCGGGTGTCGGTTGCTCTTTGACTTACCACGACCACCGCCGTGAGGATGGTCGACTGTCAAATAGTGAAACGCATTGGTTAGTTTGCGACCGACGGTGTGTTTTTGGCATCTTGCAGCATAGGTTCAAGCATACCTCTATTCATCGCGACACCACGCACAGTCGGCCGGATGTTGAGCCATCGGCTACGCCCGGCCTTGCCCAGCTGGCGATACTGGTGATGAGGGTTGCTGGCCACACCGATAGTGGCGCAAGCATCCTTACTCACTTTCCGGATCTCACCGCTCTGCAATTTAACATGCACGAAGCGACCGACCGTATCCTCGGATCCATCGTCCTCAATCTTCTCCTCTTTGGCCATCAGGGTTGCATAGGTGCCAGCACTGCGGCAGAAGATGGCACCCTTCGTAGGGTGCGCCCCAACGTTGTAGATCACCGTCCCAATAGGGACCATGTGCAGAGGAAGGCAATTTCCCCGATGAACTGTACGTGCAGCCAGAATACCCGGGTCAATCGTACCACCCATAAGCTCCAGAAGGTCCTCAGGGATACCTGCACGAAAGCTGTGAACAATGTCTCCCGCCCGCATGCCCTCAGAGGCAATGATGTACGATTTCAAGCCCGTAATCTTGCTGGTTATCAACGCAATATGGGCGCTCCGGCCTGGATCGTACTCGATTCGTTCGACGAGGTGGGGTCCGGGGGCCCAGCGGTGGAAGTCCACTACGCGGATGCGCCTTTTGTGACCGCCGCCTCGGTGGCGCACAGTCACGCGACCCGAGTTGTTGCGGCCGCCCTTTCCATGCCCTTTTTTCGGGAATGTCAACGGAAGAAAAGGACGGCCTTTCCATAGATGATCATTCACAGGGCGTCTTAGGTGCCGCACACCAGGCGTCCGCGGCTTATATGTGCGCAAAGCTGCCGACTCTCTCTCCAATGAAAGAGTAGAAGGCACCGCGTAGATGCTGTCTATATCGGCATTCTGCGGCGACGGTGACTCAACCAAGGGGCGAGGCGTCGAAGAAAAGGCCCGTGCAAAGCAGACGAGCTTAGTAGTTGTGTAAGTAGCTAGGCTGATGGCTGGGCAAGGACGCATCCGTGCCCAGCCTGTAGCTAGTGACAGAGGTTGTAGCATGGTTGAGGATTCGAAATTGAGGTAGAGCTTCCCCGGACGGGGAATGCTGTTAAAAAAATTCGAAACGCAATGCGCGTGGGATGATGTGGGATTCTGTGGTTATGGACGGCACGCCAGGAAGCTGGAGATTCGTGAGCATGAAAAAACAGCTGCCGCCGTAGAAAAGTTGTTCCGCTCCGCGAAAACGCCAGCCACCTCTCGGTGGATCTCAACGCGATGAGCCACAACAGGCGGGAAGAACGCTATAGGAAGACCAATAGTATCACCGTTGCCCTGCCGTTGCCATTGTTGATAGTGAATTTGCCCAATGCGTGCATGCCTCCGCCTGTTCTGACGCGTCTAGCCTGGCGCAGCCCATGCTCACGCGTAATGAGACACGCAGTATATCTTACTCGATAAAAGTTGTATATCAATCCCAATTGCTTTTGCCGTTCTGGACAAGGCGTTTCTTTTTTCACCCTTCCTTCTCTTACTTGTAGGTCTAAGCTGTGACACGTCTTCACAGCTGTCCAAAACTGGAAAGAGCGACTAAGGAGCTGTTACCTCGCGCTGTATCGCTGGGTTGTTCTTGCAGGCGCTTAAAGCTGGCTGATTGGTTGATGGTCGCCCTGTGTTGGATTATGACCCAGTTGCTCAGCAGTCCTGCGCCCTAGCAACGCCTGTCCCGGCATGTCCTACGCCAAGTCGCGCTGACAAGGGACTCCGCAGTGGGTAACGAGGGCGTTCCGCGAGACCTGGCCTACTTTTCTCAACGCGCAACAAGCAAAATACGAGTGCCATTACCCAGCTACCAAAACACCGACTCTCGCTCGACAGTGCGGGCCCTTTTCCTCCGTCTTTCTTTCTCCAATACCTTCCCTCCCTTTGTTTTCTTCCACTCTTTTGTTGTTTTCCTCTTCATCGTTCCCCTTTTTCTTCCACTCCGGCTTCTTTATCTTACTGTTCCTTCTTTGGACCCTCGTTGTCTCCTCCTGACGGTACTCGTCCTCGCCCTTCTGAACGCTCGACGCAGCTCGCCGCCAAGCCCGCTGGTGTTTTTCGAGACAGCCGGCCTCGTCTAGCCTCCCTCATTGCACGGGGAACTGCCTGGTAGGTTTTGACGTGATTTTTTTACTCTGTTTATCGCCATCTTCGCCCCCGCCCCCCAGAGACCTTACGCGTGTTTTACGAGGACACGGTCCTATCGATGCTAGCGGCGCTTCCTCGGCTTTTCTGGTGCCAGCACACTCATCGAGGTATGTGTATATGCTAACCTCGTATCAGTCGTGTTTAGATAGAAGCCGGGACGGAAGAAACGCGTGTCGGCGTACAGCAGAACACAAGACCCGGGAAGCATTGAAGCCACTCGAAAATGCCGCCTGTAAGTCGACTCTATTGCTCACTTCCACCAGTGTAGCTGATATATAGCTGCTAACGACGTATGAAAGGCACGCCCAGTAAGACAGCGTGTCGTCAACAACGAGAATGACGAAAACAGTGGTGTTGCCGCGCGTATGACGCGGGCGAAGACGGCGTCTCTTCACGTGGATGAGTTGGCTGTACCTGCAAAGCCGCTTCAAACCAAGAAAGCCTCTCAACTGTCTGCTGTGCCATCCCAGGGCTTACGGAAACGTGCTGCTTTGGGTGACGTGAGCAATGTTACCAAGACCGATGTGGCCGAAGCCAAGAAGGCCATCAGCAAGGCCGGCCTCGTGTCCAAGGCTGCTCAGCCCACTGGCGTGCAAAAGAATGCACGGCCTGCCAGCCGCACTGCCAGCCGCACAGCCCTGGCAACCAAAGAGGCCAACAAGAAAACCGCAGATATAAAAAAATCGGGGCCCGGCGCCTTGAGCACGGTGCAAAAAAGAAAGGTTGCGGTGCCGGCACCATCAACCACTGCCAAAGAAGACACACCGGTGGACGAAGGCGAGCCTGTCCGCAAGAAGGCACACACAACGTCTTTGCGATCCGCCGACGCACAGACCAAGGCCGACAAAGAAGCCAAGGACACCAAAGACGCCGAAGAGGTTACAGAGACCAAGGCCAAAGTCCAGGAGCAGTCCCAGACCCTAGGGGATCCCCTGAAGGACTACACGTCGAGCGCATTCCTGTTCCCCGATGATGTCAAGGACCTTGACACGGAGGATTTGGATGACCCACAGATGGTTGCAGAGTATGCTGCTGATATTTTTGAGTATCTTCGCGACCTTGAGTGCAGCTCTCTCCCAAACCCGCGGTACATGAATCATCAAGATGAGCTCGATTGGAAGACGCGTGGGGTTCTGATCGACTGGCTCGTCGAAGTCCATACGCGTTTTCATTTGCTGCCAGAGACTCTCTTTCTTGCGGTCAACATCGTTGACCGCTTTCTGTCGGCCAAGGTCGTGCAGCTTGATCGACTGCAACTTGTTGGTGTCACTGCAATGTTCATTGCGGCCAAGTATGAAGAGGTTCTGTCGCCATCGGTGGCTAGTTTTCGCCATGTGGCCGACGATGGCTTCACCGATGCCGAAATCCTGAGTGCGGAGCGCTTTATGCTTGGCACCCTCAACTACGATCTCAGCTATCCCAACCCTATGAATTTCTTGCGCCGGGTTTCTAAAGCAGACAACTACGACATTCAGACCCGGACTGTGGCTAAATACCTAACGGAAATCAGCTTGCTGGACCACCGCTTTATGTCCTACCGCCCTAGCCACGTTGCTGCTGCTGCCATGTTTTTGGCACGCCTTATCCTCGACAGGGGTGAATGGGTATGTCACTTTCAAAAAAATCCTGCCCTGTCTCTGATTCTGTGTTTTGAAACCAGTTGCTCTACTTCTTTATGCTAATGTGTGGCTCTTCATTCAGGACACAACCCTATCGTTCTATGCTGGCTACACTGAAGATGAGATCGAGCCCGTTGCTATTCTCATGGTGGATTATCTTGCTCGGCCGTCAACACACGAAGCCTTCTTCAAGAAGTACGCAAGCAAGAAGTATCTGAAAGGTATGAAGTCCGATCGTGCTATCCGTTGTGTGGTTTTAAACTAAGTCGTCCCATAGCGTCTCTCATCACCCGTCAGTGGGCAAAGAAGAATGCAGTGCACTTTAGCATCACGGACACGGACGTTGCGGTGGACGAGATCTCATAGAGGACTGCGGCCACAGACAGCCCTTTGTCTTTATGCGTGACAGCGTGCTCGTCTATCCGGCACGAGGTCTATTGGAGCTGAGCTTCCAACAACCGTCGAAAGAGTGCACTCGGTCGGCATAGGGCAGAGGGACATAGACCGGCATCACGATGTTGTAAGAAGACGAACGGGTGAAGCAGTGTGGGGTGGCTGCTTTCTCATGGTGCTTTAGGGAGCGCCCGGGGTGAAAGAAGCATTATCGGCCTGTATTGGCATGTTTCTGTGGTTGTTGCCGTTGGATTCTGGCTTGTTCTCATTGGTTTCTGGAACTTATTGTCTTGGTTTTTTGGTGATGTCTCCCCTTTTATCAAGTTCTACTGGCGCCTGGCGTTCAGGGATAATAAGATGCTTAATGCGGCGTGTATTTGATACATATCTCGTGTGTGTCTTGTCGACGGTGCTGCTATCCGCCGGCATCCGCCGGCATCTGCTGGAACCCTCTGATGTCCTGTTAACTACATAATAAGATACTCTAACTCTGGCCGCGTTATGCCTTACAGTGCTGTGTCTAATATCTTTCCTCACGGCCTCTCTGGACACGATAAAAAAGCAACGTTACTGTAATGGATGGTTCCCCCAGACGCCCAAAACACCGCTATGGAAAGGCAGCACAAATATCCCGGAACACCGAAACTGTCGTCTGCACGACATGGCCCGCTTAAAAAAGATACATCAAGGACGCTAGAGAGGTGACGATAGAGAGGTACAACAGACGAGGCCTCTATAACGTCCCCATGCGCTCCTCCATGCCACCCCAGTACACAATGGGGCGCGGCTCAAGAATGGACAGCTCGCTACCCCAGCTGCGGCGCTCGTTTTCCATATTTATTATGGACGGTTGATGGAAGATCACGCTGTTGATGGTGCTGACGGACGAGCCCACGCTAGTACACGACTCGCGACTGCTGCTTGCGATGGATGCGGACGACGAGCGGCGGAGGGACGTGCGAATGCTGTGCGGAGAGAAGCGTGCCGCAATGGCATGGAAGCGCGACGTATGCATGTTTGCAGTTGGTGTGAGGTAGGGGCGTGACCAGTGAAAATGCGGGAGGCGGCGGGCAGAGAAGGTAAGCCGGCAAGCCAGGAACAGAAAGTATTAAAAAAAGGATGTATCGTGCGAAAGCAAGGCCCAGCCCTGTTATAAGAGAAGAAAAAAAACAGGAATATGAAGCCGCCCAACAGAAGCAAATGGATAGTAGCAAGAGTAGTAAGAAGCAAATAAACAAGACGAACAGAGGGTGGAAGAGAAGAGAAAGACGGAGAAAAACAAAACAAGACAATCCCGGCGACAAGGCACGGCCAACCTGACAAAGAAGAACGGGGAGCAGGAGTAGGGACAGCCCTCGTTATATAGCCCGTACGACACGCCACCCTCTTGGCTAGAAACAAGGGGGCCTAATTAGACGCGACGGCTGGTGTGCTGGAATGCGTGTCTGTGCACGGAGACAGGACGAGGGCTTGGCTACAGGAGTTCCCGTCTGTGTGCGTGCCCGTCGCCGCCAGATCCAGTTCTCCGTAGGGGCGAGGCACTGTGACGGGACAGGGGCGGCTGTTTTGGCCGGGGGTGGTGAGACAAGCGACCAGCGGCACCGTGCCCGCGTTCGGGGGAATATCGTTGTATTTCGAAGGAAGGTTTATGCATTCTTTTACGGGACAAGGGCCGGTCGCTGGCTCGCAGTGGTGTGCAAAGGGAGAGAGTTTGGTCTCCGTAAGATACTTGTTTCCTTCGGTCCCCTTTCACTACGGCATGGAGAAGAACCCCCTTTGTTCCAAACGGGCCTCCACATCCGACACCATCGCTGCCCGTCTGTTTCAGCTATCTCACACATGCCTCTGACACGATGCACAGTGCTGTGGGGAACGCGCTCGGCCAGAACCCCCTTTCTCGAGCATACGGAAACCTGGCTCCGCCGCCTTTTACGCTCCTTCTGCTTGCGCAGGCATTCCCTGGCTGACGGCGTAATAACGGACCCCACTCCTTGCAGTAGTCTATGCCACGGCTCCCGTCTAGTCAGCAATGCATCTGGTGCTCATCAGCCGCATATCCCAACGAGTATGGTCACGTCGCGGACAATGGTTGTAGCATTAGTGTATCATGTAAGATACAGTTCGACACTGTTGTAGCCCTTCCATCCCTCCGTAGGGTACCCGTCAATGGCCGTCAGAATACACCGTCGGCCTCGTGTCCGAGCAATTCCTACCACGCACCTTCGTGCGAGCAGCACGGCCGCCATCGTAACGCTCAACTACGAGCACCCCAACCGCCCCGGTGTTGCGTGGCGCTCCGACGAATCGATTCTACCCACAGAGAGTCGTCCAACAGGTCGCTCACAAAGCCGGTGTTGATGGTGCTGCCGCGAGTGCTGCTGCCGCCATCGGCCTGCTCATTCGGCTCCTGCAACTCGAAACTGAATACACTGGATGCGTGCTGATGCCGCTGCTGTAGTCCACCAGCTCCCGTGGGAGACGATAGCCCCCCGGTGTATGGGACGCTTAAAGGATGTGCATAGTTTGTGTCGTGCAGACTAATGTCCATGCTCGCTCCCGACCAGGATCGGTGGTGCTGCGCCGTCCGTGCATCCCCTGTACTCAGGAATGACGACGCACTCGGCGATGGCGTAGCTGCATCAGCTGGTGCGCTCCGCCCTGCATCGGCTCGGACGTCCTCGTCGTCAACAAGGATGACGGGAAGCTGAGGGATGGATGTCATGCGCGCGGACTCTTTCTGTTCCTTCTGGCGCCTTAACCACCGAGACCAAAACCTGCGAAACACCGCCAGGTCAGCACGCGAAACAAAACACTTGGCGCTGGCTCAGAAGTCACTTACAGCGTGTCAAAAAACCCCAAGACGATCCTTCGGCGAACCTCCTCCTCAACGCGCTGCAGCCGTGCACGACGGCGCAGGAACTCCTCAAGTCTAATGGGAAAGGGCCGGGGTTAGCAACTAATGTCGGAACAGAACAAAAGGAGGATAGGACGCACTTCAAGCTCTTGTTGTCGCTGATGATGTTGTAGTGTGCAAGCGTTAGGAGGACCGTCGTAAAGGAAATGCCCTTGTCGGGATCGGCGGACACCATGATATCCTCGTAGAAGATGATGAACCGCCGCCTGCGCTCCCGGACCTTGTGCACATCCATTTGGTTGAGTTTCTCGTTGAGTTTTTGAATGTTGATGCCAGTAAGGTCACTCTGTGACACAAGCGACTGGTGCCGAGATTGTGGTGTTGACTCGTCGCCACGCGCATAATCGAGAATGCTCTGTACTGAGTCCGCCTCATCGTGTATCCGCATCTGGAACACGCCAGACAGTTCGCTGAGCAGACGTGGAAACTCTTCTTTGCTGATGAACCCCGTGCCCTTCGGGTCCACACTGCGCCACGCTTCCTTGAACCGTCGAATCTCGTCCCGGTTGATATCCCCCAGGCTGCTGGACCGCTGGTACACGTACGAGAAGCTCTCGTAGATAAGCGACACGAACAAGTTGACAAAAATGTACATGCTGATGATGTTCCAGCCGATGAACAACACCCTCGCCCACGTCTTGCTGCCGCAGTCGCTGTCGAAGAACGTGTCTGCTTCCACGCAGAGCGGCGGCTCAATGCTGGCAAAGTCCTCCATGATCTGGTTCCAGCCCTCGCCACAGCTCATGCGGAACAACAGAATGAGCGCAGTCGGCACGGTGCGGAGATTCAGATTGTTGGTCGTTTGGGTGCCAAAGCGCGTGAGGCTGAACGACTGCGTCAAGGCAATCGCAAACGCTAGGAAGAAGACAATCCACGTTGCCAACAGGCTCCCGATCGTTGTGAGACTGGCCGCGGCCGTCTTGAAGAGCTGGTCCAACGCGTCGTTGCGCGGAATCAGGAGAAAGACAATGGCCACGAGGAAGAACTTGTGCAGCTGCACAAACGATTCCCGCTCTGGCCGCGCGTGCACGAGGATGGATGTCGCAAACGCACCGGCCACTGCGCACAAGGAGAAGAGATCCCACGAGCTCCGCCGGAAACGGCTCCATCCAAGACCGACGATGCGGATGGCAATGTTCGCCACGTAGATCAGCGTAAAGAAGAGAAAGACGCCGTCCCGCGTTTGTGACCACCAGCCCGGCTCCGTGGCGTACTCCGAGATCAACAGAAGCAGATGCAGCACCAGTACGGCGGTAATACCGAGGTACCATTTGCCGCGTTTCTCGATAGCCCGTTTGTGGCACCATTTCTTGAACTTGTTTGTCGACTCGTCGTATGCGGTTTTGGACGGTGAGATCTGACGCAACCGCTTGCGGAGCTCGAGCCACGCCCGCTGGTCCGCCGTGAGAAACGCCACACCGGTCTGCTCCGTGTAGTTGCGCATGAACACTGAGATAAACAACGTGAGAATGAATACCGTGGCGAGCAGGTTGAAAATCACAAAAAACATGGCATTGCCCTCGGCCGCGCCGAACTGGGGCTGGTTTCCTACTCCGGTGATCGACTGCGCCTGAAAGGACACGTCGACCCAGCCTTCCTGGCTGACGATCGTGAAGAGAACGAGAAGCGAGGATCCGAAAGTATCAAAGTGGAAGACGGGGTTAGCCGCAACACGTGGCGACAGGAGTTGCCAATCATTGCTGAAGGGCGTGCTCAAATATTCCCCCGTACAGTCGTGAAGACCGAGGACAGAGCCGCTCTGGTCGTTGCACGTTACCATCTGGCCCCGGAACAGGTTCAAGCCGTAAATGGCAAACGGGATAAGCAGCGAGATGGACACGAATGCGGCACTCAAAATCTTCCATCCGCCGACAATAATCAGAGAATGAAACGTGTCGCGGGCGCGGTCGCTGACATTGAGCAGGCGAAGCGCCCGGAGAGCCTTGAATGCTCCCACCGCGCGGGAAACAGCACCGTCGTTGGCGAACAGCGTGCCCACATTAATCCACAAGGTAATCAGGACGATCGCATCGATGATTCCCCAGGAGCTTCGAAAATAGGCGTTTGGGGTCCAGAAAAACCCGTCGGCGATGGTTTTCACAACAGCCTCAAGCGTAAACACAATGGCAAAAGCCATGTCCGTCCATACAAACCAGTTTTTGAAGCCGAATATATGGCCAGCATCGAAATAATGCTTTTGGTAGAGTGGCGTTGTAATGCAGGCGATAATCACCATGGCCACGATCGCGCAGTAAACAAAAGCCGAGAAAGCATACCATGCATATTTGTTAGGCTCCACGCCGTCGAACCGCTCCGAGCCTCGTCCGGGGCCAACAAGGCGCTGACAGAGACGTCGGATAGGATTCCTTGGGCTGAAAAAGAACAGCGAGTAGTTGAACTTTGGATGGCGGCGAAGATATTCTTTCTGGGCCTTGCGGCGAGCAGATGTGGCAGACACAGCTTCACGTGCCATTTGCCGAGCATCTAGCGTTTCGTTGTGCCGGTCAAATAAAACGTTGGAGTAGAAGGGGTTCGGATCTCTGCTGGTCATCTTCTGCTTCATCCTCGTCCACATGGCCACAATTCCACCTTGTCGAGTCGGGGCATCCATCGTCTCCTGCGTGGGCAAAGTCGATCCGTGTCCTAAAGGCGAGTCCTGCAGAGGGGCCTGTGCGTCGTTCAGGAATTCACGAACAACAGCCTCCTTCAACAGCATCTCCATCATAGCCGGGCCATAGTCGAGCGGATCCTTCCTCTTCGGCTGCCGGCCAAGAGAGAACATGGCGGAAAGCGAGAGGTTGCTTGCAGAGCTACCGAGCTCTCTTCTCTGCAAAAATGCCTTGACTTGCTCGAGTCGCTTCTGGTCTTCGCTTACGTCAAAGTTCTCTTGAATGACGGCAATGAACATGTTGACCAGAATAAAGTAGGAGAGGATGAACCACCCGATGAGGAAGATGGCGCCAATCCAGGACGTCTTCCAGCCTGTCGTAAACCCGGTAACTGTGTAAAGGACAGCAGTCCAGTTCTCGCTGGAGAGGATCTGGTACATGCCCAGGAAAGAATTGAAAATTGTGGCAAATGTGATCTTAATGTCATTGCCGTCATCATCCTGGGGCGTGATCTCACCACGAAAAAGCTGGGCGGCAAAAATAGCCATGAGAAATGTAATAAGAAACACGAAGACCATGAGATTTCCAATACCGGTGGCATTTCCCAGGACTAGCCTGATCAGCTTTCTTGTCATAGGTATAGCAAGAACAACGCGGTAGGCCCTCAGTATTTGAAACACAGTCAGCCAAGCATAGACCTGGGTTTTGTTGTGAATCGGTGGAACCAGGATCACCGAGGTGGTCATGGCGAGGCCGAGATCAAAGAGGTTGTTCAGTTGGTAATGAAACTGGCGCCAATTCGCGGAAAACCTAATCAAAATCTCGATATCCAGGAATATGGTGACGACCAGTTCGCAAGTGTTGACGAAATGGATGCGGTTCTCATGGGTCGCACTGCGAAGGGCTTGGGCCACAAGATCCAGAGCGATGAGGCAGACCCAGAACAAGACAGTCTTGTTGTAGATGTGCTGCAGCGTCGAGGGGCGGTGTGGCATACTGTCGGGGCGAGGTCCGAATAGCTTTCTTTCATCGGCTGTGAAAGCGCTCCCTTTGCTTTCTTCTCGGATGACCTGAAACGAGGAGGTGATAACGGCAATCAGAAGATTGGTCATCCAGAGCATCATAATCATGATCCCCGCCGCGAAAAACAGTGCCGCTGCCAGGTAATCGGAGTTTGTAGTGTAGTACATGAGGTCCGTGAACGTATTAGCGCTCATGATCACGAAAACCAGTTCCAGGGAATGCAAAATATTGTCGAAATCAACCGTCCCGTTATACGGGCTGCTCTGCTGGAGGCACAACGAGCCTCGTGGGCATATATATCCCTTTCCGTTCCGTGTTCCGTTGACAAGAGTAGTCAAATCCCCTGGTTTAGTCATCAGGACCCAGGGAAGCGTGGTTGGCGTTGAACTATCGTCGTCCTTAAGGTGACCGCCACAAAAGGTAAGCGAGTTTGTGTATGCGGCGGACAAGTCGTTCGGTTGTGTTGGATCGACCCATACACACTGGCGGCTGAGACTCGACTTAAAACTCTGCACACCAATGATGGCAAATAGTAGCCAAAAGAAGGTAATGAGAAAGGACACGCGAACAAGAAGAGGGGCGGCCTTTTTCAGGCTTCGGAGGATAATCTGCGATTGTGTCAGTAAGCGTAGTCGGAAGCATTGTATACGGAAAGGGAGAAACCTACAGCATTTCCCTGGGTGATGCTGAGCAGCCGCACAATACGAAGACAACTCATCATACGGAACAGATACACATGGTGTTCGGCCTCCACCCCTGTAATGCTCAAGGCAAACGAGATCCAAAAGGAAACAACAGCAGTGAAATCCAGGCGGTTGAAGCTATGCCGCAGAAATGCACGTCTAGCAAGCTGCATCCGCTGCCGCTCTTTGTAGGTTTTAGGGAGCGGCTGACCCTGCATGTAGGTGAAAGACCGTGAAAAGGACGAAGGCCCGTAGGTCTCTGTTGGTGGCCGTTTCATGGATTTATGGCGCTGGGGCTGAAAGAAAGTTCGGTACTGATTGGTAATGGCGGCACGGACTCCGTACCGCATCCCGTTATCGCGGTTGATGGTGCTGTACTCGGCTGCATTAAAAACAAAGCCCGACACAATAATCCGAGCCCCGATTTCCAAAGTGAAGATGGTGAAAAGGACGAGCATAATCCAGTCATAGACCGTCCTGCCCCATCGGTCAGGGCGTGCATTGCCCGGCGACCAGACGTCTGGGGCGGCTTCGACGGCCAGCACCACCGCTTGGACAATAATCAAAATCAGAATGACAGACTCGACCCAAGGGAGCATGAGGAGGTCGCAGAAAAAGAGTCGAATCGGGTTATCCGCAGAAAAGATGCCCAACGACTTTCCACGCAAGGGGTTGGGCATGGTAGGCTCGTAGTCGAGCGGAGGTGGTTGCGGCAAGACACCAAACACGGGCGTATCCCCCTTTTCGGCTGGGTTGACCTGTGATGGGTACGATGTGTCAACCAACATCGGCGCCGACGGATGGTGAGATCTGCGGGCCTCGACGCTCGGAGACCGGGAGCGGTCACGGGAGGTGTGCTGCTCCAAAGACTCTCCACCACCGCTAATGTCCACCACGCGCTGCGACATCGCCCGCATAAGCGAGGCCGTCCTCTGCAGTGCACCCGACGTTGACGATGCCCGTGATCGCCTGCTGGAGCCCTCGGGTGATAGCGAGTTTCCAAAGTTGTGTTGCCCGGGATTTGCAGCGAATCCGCCTTCCAAGTCGAAGCCGAGCATGCTAGCATCGCGAGAGCGAGACTGGCGGCTATCGTCAAGATCGCTCACGGTTTGGAAGCTATCGCGTGCCTGGGCCTCGGTAGTCTTCGCAGACAAAGCTCCAGAGATTGGCTGGGCACTGGTGGTAAGAGGAATGCGATCTGAGTCTCCTCTCGTGTCTAGCTGTTGCTGCTCGTCGTAGTAAGATGCCGGGGCTGCGTCAAACTCAGAGTCAAAGCGATGGACGGAAGACGCAGCAGGTGGGCCGGTCTGTGAGATGTTCGGGGGCAGAGCAAACTGAAGAGCAGCCGCATCGATGGGGGATTCAGGGCTGACCTGCTCGTCTTGATTGTGGCGCCCGTAATGGTCATATTGGCCAGGATATGGTTTTGGGTTCTCCCAGTATGCCGTGATGCCTGGCAAACTTGCGGCCATCTGGGCGGGGGTGGACGAGACCGGCTCGTACGGAGAGGGTGTGCTTTGTATATGAAAAGGATTCGTCCCTTGGCTGCCACTGCCTGCGTGGTGAGGGACACCTGGGCCAGAGCCCGGTTCATGTTCATCGGAATGGTAAGACATTGCAGGTGGTTGAATAGTTCGGCTGCCTAGGGCTGAAACAAAAGAGGTCTCGCGCAGGGCGTTGAATTTAGGTCTGAGTGGTCTGCCGAGCGACTTGGGTCATGATGGGGTTGACAGACGTGGCGCAGGACGAGACATCACCAAAAACAGGGGGGCAGATAAACCCCAGAGAAGATCGGAAGGGGCAAAGATGTAGAAGCCGTAGAAGTCGTGAGGGTCGTAGATGTCGTGGAAATCGTGGAAGTCGTCGTTGTGGTGAGCGATAGGTCAGGATAAGAGAGGCCGGAGGCAGGTGCGCGAACGCAGGGAGAAGGAAGCAGAAACTAGAAGGATTGATGAAAGAGGAGTCTGTGCAAGCAACAAGAGCCACATAGAAAACAAAAATAGACACCGATACCGTTCTGCAGGATAACGGGCGACAAAACATAAGATACGGCCACGAAACAGCTCGGGAGGTGCTGGAAGGAGTGGTTTGGGTATGCGGCGCTACTCTCACACTGTATCGGAGTAACTCCTGGCAACCAGGGCAATAAAACACGTAATAATACGGAAAGGCAAATCGTAAAACACAGTCCAGACACTGTGTCAGACAAGTTATCCAATCAGAAATAATCGTCAGAATTGCAAGTCAGGGGTCATCGGAATACATACAGCCAACTTCGTACTCGTATGTATCTTATCTTATGTTTCCCCTCCGTGATACGACGAGCACGCGTAAGATACGAGGTAATGGCGCAAAAGTGATAGTCGTAGGGGTATGAAACATGGTAACATCGTAATACGGAACAGATCTGTATGGTGGTATATAGTCAAGTATTTCCCAGTGAAGGCGATGGACTACTCCGTAATTTGTAATATCACGTGTAGATAAGCGTGCTTTTCACGTATGATCTTCGAAAAATTGGTCCTCTTTCCGGAGGCGCGTCACGTCGCGATTTCAACCGCAATCGCCTCACTCCGGTATCGTTCTGCTATTTTCGCCCCGCCACCCCTTCGCGCCGCTCAAAAATCCACGAGCATTGCCTGTTTTCGTCTTTCGTTAATTTTTACTTTCTCTACTCGCTTTTTCGCTTCTACCGTCTCTCTACACAATCCTGCGCGCCAACACGAGAACGAACGCCCACCACTTGACCACCACCCCATCCGTCGCTCAGCATCCATCATCAATACACGTCTCTGCCCGGCGCCAGGCTAATTTGAATTGTTTGGTAGGCCTTATATTACTGTACTTTGTACAGCCCGCGCGTCACGATGGTGTCGGTCCGAAAGCGGCAGCTCCGAGAAGCAGGGGATGTGCTCCAAGTCGACCAGTCGAAACTGGCGCTGCAGCTACCCCCAGACCTTCTGCGCCTTAGGAATACTTGGCAGTTTGCTTGTCTTTGCCAGTGGCTGTACATCTTCGGCGGTGTCATAAAAATAGACAGCCCAGACATTGATGTTCGTCATTTCTCTCTGACCGGCGGTCTCGGATCTTGTCCTACTATTCTAACACCGCTGCCTAGGAACTGGAAGTCCAATGCCTTGGTCCCTATTCGACTACTTTACAGGATATTGGTCTTGCTCTTCTCAAGTACCTCTCATCTCATCGCGGGCTTACGTATGTTGTTATCCAAGGCCATTCTCTGTCTGGGTCTCATAAGATCGATTACATCACCTCGCTGACATGCCTTGCAGACACGACCTTTTCGATGAGTACACGAGACGGCAGTTTTTAGCCAAGGCTACTGGCATCCCAAATCCCTTTGGAACGGACGAGATTCCGGCGAAATTCTCCGAGTTCTCGGTGTTCCAAAAAGTTTGTTTATGCGGCTCTCGCGAGCCATTAGATGCTACTCCTACTGCTACTGACATGCATCTAAATAGGTGCGAGTCCTTCATCAAATGACGCTATTTGCCATGATGAACCCCGAAAAACTGCGCGAACGCATGGCAGAGCTGGAAGACGCCGACCATGATCAAACTACCTGGGTAAGCAGTGGCAGTGGGTGAGTCCTGCAGGGGCCTGTTGGGGATAAGGCGGCTTCAGCTAACGTGTATTTTGCCAGCGGATTGAGCCTTTTGGGTGGGACAGGGACGACAGAGCCTACTATGTGCTCGACGACAATCGTGTATACCGCATGACAGAAGCCCCTCTTGTACCGACCAAGCCAAAGAAAAACTCAAAAAAGGCACGGACAGACGCGAGGCGAAGTAACAAGAGACGTCGCGTTTCCGCTACCGCAGATGATGCCGATGAACCCCTAACCGATTCGAACGCGGCATTGGCGTCAACTGCCCTAAAGCCCCTCGATGACGACGGAGACAATTGCCTCGGGGGCATGAAGTGGGAATGCGTTGCTGTGTCGCTAGACGATTTGCGCATGCTCTTAACCGTTCTTACGGGCAAGGGGGACGCAAACGAGCGGGTCTTGCGGGAAAAGCTCATCGAGCACTTGCTCCCTATCCTGGAGCAGCAAGAAGAAAGACGCGCCAGGCGGGAGAAGGAGCGCGAGCGCGAAATGCTCAATTTGGCAAAGCTGGCTACAGCAAAGAGGTCGAGCCGCATTGCTGGCCGACAGGAACAGCAGAGACAGGAAGAAGCGCAACGGGAAGAAGAAAGTAAGCGGCGACGTGAGCTGGAAATGTTGCGAAAGCAAGAACAGACGCATCGGAGACTGGAGAAAGAGCGCGACAACCGTTTGCTGTCGCGGGAGGCCCGACTTCGTGAGCGCGAAATCCGCCGCGCTCGGCACAAAGAAGAGCTGGCGCAGTTGTCGGAGGATAACAGCAACCCGGGCAGCGCGACAGGGCGTTTGTCGGAACGCCGGCGTCTGGCCGAGATTGAGAGAAACAAAGAAGCACTGAAGGAGCTCGACATGACAATGGACGAAGAGTGGGTTTTCGACTGCATTTGCGGGCTCTACGGCAAAGTCGACGACGGCCAGCACAGCGTTTCTTGTGAACGATGCAACATCTGGCAACACAGCAAGTGCCTGGGAATCGACGAACAGGAAGCGGAAAAAGACGACTTTCATTTTATCTGCGATTCTTGCATTCGACATGTCCGTGAGGTGCCCCATCCCAGTCCGGAATTGCCTCTCATCGAAGACAATCAGCCTGGAGCCGAGTCTCCCGCTCTTCTCTCATCGGCACCGCTATCTACTCAGGCACCACTGCTTTTCGCGGCTTCTCTTCATACTAGCTTCAGCGGCGACATCCCGGCTCTTCCAATGCCGGGGATGACAAGCACAAACGGACATACGCGCGACACCGACGCTGTTTCTGGTGCCGTCGTGGAGAGCGGAGAGGGCTTTCCGTCTGTTCCAGCTAAGGCGAGTGGCCTTCCGACATCACATGTCATGCCTCTGGTTGGGCCGCCTCGGGCGGTACAAAATGAGCACCACTCCTTTGCGCCGCCACGTATAGGTCTCCCGCAGCCAGACCAGTCTCCGCGCAGAGCGTATGCTTACAGTGCTATTCTCGAGCAACGGCCGCCTAGCTCTGGAGTGTCAGTAGCAACTTCGCCCTCGGCGCCCGTTGTAACTGGGTCTCTATCTTCGCTGACAGCAGCCGCTCGTGCCCCTGCTCCCGCCGTGGCCTCTCAGACTCTAGTCCCCGAAACCCCATCTCGAAGCACGACACGGCTCCGGCCTACATCCCCTTTTGCCCCAGTAGGTGAGTCACTACTGGAGGTTGGGCAGCGACCAGTGCCGTCGTTTGCCACACCGCGGCTGCAGCATCCACTTGACGACAACAGGGCTGTTTCGCTACGCGAGAAAATGACCACATCGCCATTGCCATCCCATAGGGGACTGTCGCCAACCAAACATTCACCTACGGCAATGCAGGATCAAACACGCTCGTTTTCGGACTCGGATCCGGCCCCGCCAATAATGCCTCCGGCCGCATCTTTGTCGCCGTTGGCTCCGAAGCAAATTCTCACGCCGCCAGTCAAGCACGAGGCTCCCACACCTGTTCCTGTGCACCGACATGATGTGACGTCGTCGCCTACACGGGGTGAATAAGGGCGAGGCGCATACTCGGGCAGTCTGGGGATTCTTGTCGTCTATTGAGGTTCTTGATGTCAGCCCGGGAGTTGTTGCTCCTGGTTTTCTGATGTTACATGCACAGCAAGTCGGGTCTGCCAAGGTTAAATTGAAAACAATAGCGATGTCGTGCCTTTTACCCATGGTATTCTCTCTGGCTTCACGCGGTCATTCGTTTTGCGCCAGAAACGACGAGAGGGCGTGGAAGGTGAAATTGACAGGTGGTTGGCTGGCCCAATGCAGTTCATTATTGCTTCGTCCTATGCGCAGTTCTGGCACCGGGTGGATCGGCTGGTTGTTGGGCGTCTTGACTAGGCCCAACAGCGCCACATATTAGCCAACAGCCCATGTCAAAAGGGGAAGATGACCGGTGTCATGTGTGTTGGCAGACCTTTTTCAAGAATCTATTTCCCGAGTTCTGGGTTGTCCCTTCAGTTCCCCCCGGGAAAAGAGTCGAACAGCATCGAAGGATGAACTAATACCACCTCCCCACGTGGACTAAAAAAGACGGGATGTGGACTGGAATGTGCGTGTGCATTGAAGATCTTTTCCGGCGTGCTTGCGCACAGTTTATGAGCAGAACAATATGAGCAGAACGTTTCCGGTAGCAACTGTCCGCATTCCAGTGTGTCAAGCGCGCAGCCGGGGTGGCACCACCGAGGAGTCAGGGACTACCAACACTGTGCCGCCTGTCTACGACGAACGTTGAGCCAGTAAAGCGCCCTGGCCACATGCGTGCTATTGTCGGGCCAGCCTGAGCACCTCATACGACTCGTATCCTCCCCATCTTCATCACAATTTCTCTCCGACTCTTACTCTTGTCACATCTGCCGACGGAAGCTCAGCCACACACGCACAGTAAGGCACCAACTGAGGGGCGCCCATGAGAAGAGAACAAAGAAAAATAATCGCCGCCGCATGCAACAACACTGCAAAAGAACTGTTCGAATAGCGTTGTACTGGTACCATACATCGAAGTACCTACTTGTGCACCTTGTCGCTGCATGCGAGAACAGCAGCACCACAACTAGCGCAGATCAGTTCTCAACGTAAAATGTACTGTATGTATACAAGGCTCTAAGTATCTTTACTGCACGAGGACAGTGGACGGTAAGGCCGGAGCGGCCAACCATTTCCGGGCAGTGGAGATGGTGCTGATGCGTGTTAGTGGGTCTTCTGCATTGGCGCAAGCGGGTTGTGGGGATTTGGTGTGCCACACAAGACACAACCTACGGGGCATCTTGCAGTGGGAACCTGGGCCTTAGCGGCTGTTTATCGCATCGCCGAAAGCGGCAATGCAGGGACAGGTCGATGCTGTGCATTAGCTCGCACATTGGATGCGGCTGTAGAGCCCACCCACCCGTATCTTACAGGGACAAAGGGGATGTAGATGCAAAAGGAAAGGATAGAGGCTAAATAAAGAAAAGAAAGAAAAAAAAGGGAAGAAAGGAGACAGCGAGAAAGAGACAGGAATAGAAAAGAACAAGAAAACAAAGGCGTATACAGGGGAATACGCAAAGAGCAGAAGACACTTCAAGGACCCGTAGGCGTGCACAAATACCGGCCGCGGGCCAGCACACCAAGACAGAAAAAAGAACAGACGAACGAACGACTGATCCTCCCGAGAGAAGAAAAGAAGAAATCAAAAAGCCCGACCCACCCTGTAAGGCAAGACGGCCGGCCCACAAGCCACACCAGACAGACATTCACACCACAGCTCAGACATCAGACGCACCAGCGGCTCCACAGACTCCGCTGAAGAACCCGAGCGACAAGCCACACCCACAGCGCATCTTGCAGGTCGACTGACGGAAACAGAACGACGACGAACCGTCTCCGGGGAGCCAGAGCCTGGTCCAGTTCGGATCCGGAACGAAGCCACCATCCTTTTGTTGCAAGGGCCCGAGGAAGTAGGTGTAGGGAGAAAAAAAAATCAAACGCGCAGCGAGAAAGAGAGAAAGAGAGAAAGGAGCGAAGGAAGAAGTAGAGGAAACGAGAGGAAAAAAAGTGGACGAGAAAGACCCCAAGGACATCCTGCAAGCAGCTCGATAGACCGACCCAACGACTGCCAGCTGGGCCAGACGCCAGCCGCCCACCCCCCGGATCTCGAACGAACTGCTCAGAGGCCCGTCGCTCCACACAGTATATCCACCGGCGCCGCTTCTGTCGCTCTCCCCCTCCGCCACCGCTCCCTTCCCTTTCCTGAAGCGTCCATCTGGCTGCACCGAACACTACAGCCGCAAACGTTTGTCCTTCGCCTCGCCTTCTCGCACCCAGCACGACAGGACCGCACCACCTCCTAGACACCCCCAACGCAAAGACGCAAGACACAGAGACACCGCTCCGCTCCACTCGCTAGCTGCGCTTCCGTCTTGTCTGTCTGTCGCAATCCGGTTTCGCCCACGCCGTGCATCACGCTCTCCAGCCGTGGACCCCCCTCTGCCGTTTGCTTGATTGATTGCGCCGACCGCTCGCAACCATCCTTTCCTTTCCTCTCCCTCCCATCTTTGCCCTCTAGCTCTTCTCTCCTCTCTCTCTCCCTCCTACGTCTCCTTTTCCTCAGCCTTCCCCAACGTCACGACGCACCGCCGCATGCGCGCAAAACGGCCTCGCAACATCGCTGAGTGCGCCCGTCCAATGGACCGCACCATACCGCCCTCTCCACCTTCCTCCTCTGTGCTCGATCCATCTTCCGCCCATCTTGACAAGCCTTCCACGCGTCGCCGCCAAAGCACTCCAGTATCACAGCCTCGCTGTATTGTGACCCCTCTCGGCATCGTCCAGCTGGTCTCTCGCCCAGCCTCCCGATACAAAACTCCGGAGCCCCCGGACACGCCGGGCTACTACCCCAGTCCCAGCATGGCGTACACACAACCACTCCAGGGACTTCCCTATGGTTGCGCAGATGACACTGGTCTCTACGAAGTTGGCCAAGCGATACCCGCACAGCAGGTGAGTTGCCACCGTCAGCGAGCGCCGGTGAAGACACGTGGAACTAACACGATCGCCACCCTCTCCTTTTCCCAGACTTATAACCTCACCACACCAGAAGCATCACCGCCAACACCCTCTCACCACATTTCCGAAATCCCTCGCTCGCGCAGCGCGTCCAGGACACCGAGAGCAACGCAGGGTAGCAAGCTTCTCGGCGTGAAGTCAGGGCGCATAGAAAATTCGCCACCAGGCAAAAGAAAGGCCGATGCCTTGACCGCCTCTTCACCGCCCGCAAGAAAAGAAAAAGCCGCAAAGGCAACCAGCGGCAGCGCTGCCGGGGGCAGTGTAATAGACGAGCCGCTGAGCATTCTGACCAAGGACTGGGACATTCCTGCTGTTGACATCGACGCCTATGTCCGCCGTTCCACCGACGAGCGGCTCAAGGAGGTGGGCCGTGGAAAGGCGCCAGGCAAGGTCAAGCGCGCCATGAATGCATTCATGTTGTACCGCAAGGCATACCAAGACCGCGCCAAGAAGCATGCTCAGCAGTCCAACCATCAGGTCGTCTCCAAAGTGTGTGGTCAGAGCTGGTCCATGGAGCCCGAAGACGTGCGCCGTCAGTTCAACGACTGGGCTGTTATCGAACGCGACAACCATCGCAAGGCACACCCCGAATACAAGTTCACCCCTTCAAAGCCCCGGAAAAAAGGAAAAGATGACTTCGACGAAGAATCCGATCTGGACGATCCCGAATGGGGCGGCTCTAGTCGTCTTCATATGAAGCGCCGGTCGGCCAGCAGGACACCCATGGAAGAGCCGTCTGGCGTACCCTATGGGCACCCGTACCCAGGGCCACACACTGTCGACATGCCGACTTTTCCACCTCCCTACCAACACCAGCACCAACCACCACCACCGCAGCTCTCTGGCCTGGGTGGGCTGTACGAAATGGACAGCTATGTCGACAGTGGGATGCAGAATTTCCACCCAGCTCCCATCACCCACCAGCAGTACCCTCACCAGAACCAGCATCATCACCAACCGCACCCGTATCAGAACCAGCCCCATCACCTGCACCAGCAGCAGGTTGAAAGCATGGCGTTTTCAAATGTCCCGCCCCAGCACATGGCACTTGCCACCGGCCACCACCCTGCAGAACATCAGGGTTATGGTATGGGAAGCTATCCGCACGGCACCGTTGTTGTACAACCACATCCACTTAGCGGTGGTCCTCCTCAGGGTATGCCTCCTGGGCCACACGCTGCTATGGGGCTGGGCCAGCAGATTGACCCATCGCTGATGACCCGAGAAAGCATGCAGCAGTATGACCTGGCCAACCCCGTGCTCGGCGCTGCCAGTTTGGATGAAAGTCGCTGGCCATCTGGCCTACCAACAATGGCACATGACGGCTCCGACCTCTACTCCGGGCCATACCTTGCTGAGGTTGATGAGAGCTATATCCAAGAGAGCCATCTGCAGTATCTTCGCGGCGACAACGCGAGCTGGAAGGTCGAAGCCATCAATGAGGCCGAAGAGTGGCATTCGCTAGGCGGGGCATAAGATGAGAATGCTGCTTTCACAAATACCCCTTCTGTGTTCCCAGCCACTTTGCTGGTTTGTTGCATCGCATAATGTTTCTTTTCGTTGTATCAGTTGGTTGGTCTCCAGGGTTTTGGGGTTTCGGGGTTTGAGAGGGCTTTTTTTTTGCATTTCTGATGCGGTTATGATTGGCTTGGAATTTATTGTATTGTCTTGCTGGAGTTCCGTGTTTTCCGTTTTTCCGAGTTGGTTCGCAAAGTATTTGATTCGGTGCCTCGACTCCCCTCAACTGCTGTGTCGGCATTCGGTTCCGTCTGTTGTTTTTCCTTCGGGTTTTGTGGTCGGCTGTATGCCTCTTGTCTATATCCGCTCCCGCGTGGATCGCGAGTCGGGAAGTCGAGTTCGGAGGGCACGGGTGTGCTTTTTCTCTTGTTCTCTTGCGGCTTCTTTCTCAAGCCCTTCTTTTTCCATAGACCACTTAGACGCATGAACCAGTTGCCATACCAGCCCTTACGTCAACCGTAAGCTTCTAGGTACTTATTCTGTCCGTCAGGTCGGGGTCATCGTCGCTCTGGAGGAGCTAGTTGTGTTTGAACCAGACCTTTCTTCTGTGCAGGCCAAAATCAAAGTGGTGTCTAGCTCAGGGGAAGTGATGTGAAGGAGAGCTAAAAGCTAATTTAAGCCAGCGGCAGCTATTTTGTCCGGTGCTGGCCTAGAGAATACAGTTATGCACATATCAAACTATCGAGTTATGCGAGCCGCATTCCAACTACTAAGGTGTCGCGACAGGTCGCCTCAGACGCACCCCACCGCACCACGACATTGACAGCATTCACCACGACCCTTCCGAGGGCTTTTTTTTTTTCTCTCTTCAATCTTCTAAGCCTTTGTTGGTATGGCGTTTTTTTCAAAACTGGTTACGATCTTTGGCCTGGCCATGCTTGCGCACGCGTATGTCCCTTGACCTACAGCTCCGGCGACTTGGAAACGACGTTGTCAACACCTCAGGTAGAAACTGACCATTAAAATTCTTATTTAGCTGTTATTCCGCCCAGGAATTTACGACACTCCAGTCAGCCGGTCTAGCTAGCAGCTCCTCGTCTGTTTCTACGACACTGCCTGTTGACATTGTTGTCGAGACGGTAACGGCATTGTTCGTCGCGAGCCTAGGTCTTGTCCTAGGAACACAGCACCTGAAGCCTATTCAATGGCACGTTTGGGCAGGAAAGATTGAGCGTGAGGGGAAGGAGGGCGTGCTGGCTACCGAGGATGATGCGGACAAAACCTACGTGGGAAACCCGTTCCGCTACCTGGAGACAAGGCCAGGCTTCATCGACATTCGCAAGCAGAGACAGGAATTTGACGCCTGGGCGAAGAACTCGACGATAAAGGCACAAGAGGGTAACTAGGGGTACAGGGGACGGCGGGCTGTTTGTTAGAGGTTTAGGTCAAGGGGTTAGGCGAAGTCCAAGACGTGGCCCGGGACGAGCCATATCGCTAGCATGGCAAATAGAAATCGTATAAAAACGAAACGGCCCATGGTGTGCGTGGACGGCCACTTGCTTATTTGAATGGTGACTACTTCTAAGGGAAGGAGAACAAATATCGGGCAGGTAGGTATGCAGGATGCTGCTGGTCGGCGGCACCTTCCGTCCTGAAAGAAGGGACACATTGTCTTTTTCTTCTGCAGGATTTGGTAGGATCTAGCAGCCTTTTTGGCCAGTTCACATTTGCTTTTACTGTGCCTCTCTCTTTCCTTCCAAACATCCTTTCTTTCTAAACATCTACCCAAAACCTTCTACTGGACCATGTCGTCTAGACAGGACAGCCGCCATACGCCGAGGAAGACCTCACAGCCTCCTTTCCGTCTGCAAAGTCAGTTCCGTCGTGGGCCATCTGGGAACATGTCCAGAAGTACCATACGCAGCAGACAGACTCCGACCTCGACACCTAGCCGGCCTATGACCTACCCGCGTCCATCTTCAGCCTCATCCATCACCTCCAGCGTATTTGGGGGAGCGGCCTGGAACGTACAGTATGGTGCTCCCCCTTTTCCAGCCTCTGCGACTTCTGGAGACAAAGGGCTTCTTGACGACGATCAGCTTCTCGACAAGAACAGCGAAATCACCATGGCCTTAGACATAAAAACAAACGGTACCATGGGATGCGCATACTTTCGCGAGGCCATCGGAGCCCTATACCTCCAGGAGGAGACTCAAACCACAAGCATGCAGCTTATAGAGTCGCTTCTGCTTCAGGTACAGCCAACAAACATCATCATCTCGAGCCGTGCTCCTGAGGTCTTGGTCAGCCATCTTGATAGACGGGCGCAGAGACAGCACAGAGAAGATGTCGGAGATGACCAGGGTTTCAGAAACTTTACGCTCTTCACAGCTGTGCCATCTGATTACAACCCAGACGCCGGGAGAGAGGCTCTGGTACAGCTTGTCGGCATGGAGCCTTTCCAGCCTCGTGCAGCCTGTTCTACTTCGGTTGCTAGAGACAGAAATTCAACCAATGATGTTGGTGATCACCAGCCAACTGGATCCGCTGGAATCAGACATCTGAGTTTAGGAACTCACGCCAACATTGACAGCCGCATCACGGTGAGTCTCGAATCCTCTGGGCTTCCAAGGGGCATTACCTTTGATGGCTGACCGATTTAGTTTGGTTGTGTGTGCGCGCTTTTACGTTATTTTGGGAGAAACGCCAGTTTCTCCGAATCAGGTGCAGTCCAAATCAGATCTGTTCAGACAGTCACGTACAGTCAATGCATGTTCATGACTGCAGATACCATGTTTGCTCTTCAGCTTCTCCACCCGACTGGGAAAAGAAGCCTTTCAGAAGCTAGCCGATCGGTTTTTGATATCTTTCGCTCGCTTGCGCTCACATTTCAAGGACGCACACGGCTTCGAGAGATGTTTGTTCGTCCCAGCATTGATTTGGACTTGATAACCGAGCGACATGATTCAGTGGCCGCCTTGCAAGGGCCGCCTTGCAAAGATGCAGTGGCATCATTCCGGACTGCATTGCGAAAAGCGAAAAACGTACAGCCTATCCTTCGCCGTTTACGCCAGGGAATCCTTCTCCCCGGGGGTCAAATATCGATCAAGCAGACCTCCTGGGTAAATCTGCGTGAATTTTGCGCCGGTGTGATGCAGCTTCTGAATGCCGCACAGGGTTTGCCGCAGGGCAGCTGCACTATTATCGACAAGGTATGTTTCGTATATGGGGTGGGTGGTCAGCGCGAGGCTCTGGATTCACATGCACCTAACGTTGCATGATGATCAGGCACTCGACCAGATTGCGTTCGAGGATATTTCAACCTTAAAAGGAAAAATCGAGGAAACAATCGACTTTCCGGAATCCAAAGCAGCTGGGCATACAGTTATCGCGACCGGCGTGGACCCGGAGCTTGACGACCTAAAGGCGACCAGCGGTGGCTTGCAAGTTCACCTCGACAAAATTTGCCGGTATTACAAGAGCCGTTTGACAAACGATATGAGACAATATGTTAAGGGTTGCCTATTTATACCCCAACTGGGCTATCTCCTAATCACCGAGTGCGATCCTCGAAACAATGACGGAAGCAGTCAAAACACTCCATCAACTTGCTACTTGTGGCAGGAAGTGCTGCGCGAGGATGGCCTAATTTATTTCAAAACTCCGGAATTAAAGGAGGCGGACGACAGTTATAGTGACCTGACCGGCCGAATAGTTGGTGCGTGCCAAGGTGATGACGACAATAACAACTACTTCGGAAGAATCAAGCTGACAATTATTTACACCTCAGAATTGGAGGTAAATGTTTTCCATCGCCTCGGGTCTGGCATCTTAAAGTATGAGGAAAGCCTTGTCAAGGCGTCTGAAGCCATTGGGGAGATCGACAGCATTATGGCATTGGCCGAAGCGGCCGAATCGTTGCACCTTTCCCGCCCTCAGATGACGCAAGAAAATGTCTTACATATTGAAAAAGGCCGTCACATTCTACATGAATGCCCTCATGGTATATTTTCCCCAAATGACTGTCAGATGGCTGGCGGCAGCGGCACCGTGGAACCTGCAGCAGGTACCAGTGGCAGTCCTAGGGTGCAGGCTATGCTACAAGACACCCCAAGCACGATTGTGCTAACGGGTCCAAACCACTCGGGGAAGAGTGTGTATCTTAAGCAGGTGGCTATGATTGTGTACCTGGCCCATATTGGGAGCTTTGTGCCGGCGGCCAAGGCCACCATCGGGTTGACTGACAAGATCCTCACTCGGATTGCTACACAAGAAAGCGTCTCGCGGGACGACAGCGCGTTCGGAGCAGACCTGCGGCAGGCCGCCTTTGCAATAAATACGGCTACGAGAAGAAGTCTTGTTCTCCTTGACGAATTTGGTAAGGGGACGGGCACGGCAGATGGTGTTGCCTTGCTAGATGCTTTGTTAAGTCATTTTCTTTGCCTCGGAAATGAAGCTGCGCCTAAGGTTTTGGCAGCGACACATTTCCACGAAATATTCGAGGACAACGGTTTTCAAAAGCACCGGCGCCTCGGGCTTGCCCATATGGGAGTCGTTGTTGACGCGGATGCAACCCAATCAGATGACAGGGTGCGGTATCTTTACAAACTCCAGAATGGCCGGAGCGCAGAAAGCTTTGGCTGCCACTGCGCGGCCATAAACGGTGTCGACCCGGCTGTTGTCGATAGAGCCAACCGCATCGCGAAGTCACTCATGCAGGGTGCAACCTTAGAAAAGATCTGCTCAGAGCTGTCAACATCGGAGATCAGGCAGCTTCAAAAAGTTGAATGCCGGGCACGGAAGTTTCTAAGGGAAATGGAAGATGGGGATGGTGTGGAGTTGAAATGGCAAACGCCACGAGACTTGCTCAGGCATGCTTGCTCGTGAAGACGGGCAATAGATGTTATGCACGTGAGCGATCAATAAGCGAAGCTATAAGCGCGTAAAAATGTCAATTTTTCCCAGATCCCCCACCACGTAAGCGCTTTGAACTGGCTTTTCTATTTCGACGTCACACAACCTTGATTAAAGCAGTCGATCTTCCCTACACGGATTATACTAATAGTACATATTTTTGTACATAGTACAGTATTGAAAAGATCGCTCCAATGGCTACGTACGTAACATCATGGGTCAACGAGGCCGCAGAGAGGGGGTATAGAGTCGGCAGACCCCGAAAGAGAAGAGATGGAAGGTATGGGTGAAGCAAGAGCTAACACAGTACAGAAACATCACTTGGCACGCAGGCCTGACGCGTCAAGAGCGCAACAAGCTCCGCGGTCAGAAGGGTTTTACTATTTGGTTCACTGGTCTGTCGGCGTCGGGCAAGTCAACGGTGGCAACAGCGCTGGAGCAGCACCTGCTGCACCTGGGCCTGGCAGCCTACCGGCTGGATGGCGACAATGTACGCTTTGGTCTGAACAAGGACCTGGGGTTCTCAGAGAAGGACCGCAACGAAAACATTCGGCGCATTGCCGAGGTCGCCAAGCTGTTTGCTGACGCGTCAACCGTTGCCATTACCTCCTTCATCTCGCCTTACCGGGCTGACCGCGAGGTGGCACGCGAGCTTCATGCGAAATCTGGACAAAATGGCGATGATTCTCTGGCTTTCATTGAAGTGTATGTTGACATTCCTATCGAGGTGGCTGAACAGCGCGACCCCAAGGGCCTGTACAAGAAGGCCCGGGCCGGCGAGATCAAGGAATTTACTGGCATCTCAGCTCCCTATGAGGCACCGCTCGCGCCTGAGATTACGATCAAGACACACGAGAGCTCTGTGGAGGAGTGCGTGGTGCAGATCGTGGCTTGCCTGCGGGAAAAGCAGCTCATTCCGGCTGCTTGATGGACGTACCAATGTACCAACACAAACCAAATACTATATAGTCGACACATATGCCACTTCACACAGTGGCTAGAGCCTGATGGCCCACGGAGGATGCGATCTTATTAGCATGTACCAGCAGATATCCCCATCCAAGTGAACCGGGGAATGTAGTGAATATGAGCAAAGTGTCACTGAAAAAACCAACAAAAGGCCGTGAAAAGAGATGCAAGATGCAGAGACTCTCGACGACAGTCAACACTGAAACATCCAACGCCGAAAGATAAGGAACGACAAACCAAGTGAACTGGACTAGGGAATTTCTCAAGGAAATTCAAAATCGTAATACACATATGCCATGTACTCAGTACCCTCCCCGAAGCCAACTCCTGCAGCAGCAATATCAGAAGCCAGGGTCGCATCGTCCTTGGTAATCTTCCCTTTTTTGTCGCGGCCAAAAGCGTTTCCGCCAAGATACGAGTAGGCTGAATCCAAGGCAGTCTTAACCTTTTTAGCTTGCTTAGATGAGGTCTGTAGCGAATTGGAAAAAGAAGAAGAGACGACGTCGTTAGCTAGCCACCCACCAAAGAAGAAAAAATAGAACGGGACTAGGGTTGGCACTCACCTTGATCAGCACGCATATGAATTCCAGCGGCAAGCCATAGCGCAGTACGGTCTCAACGAACACACGCAACGTCAAAACGTGCATCCACACCATGACGCTCTCACTCCATCCCGTGCGTGCCAGCCGCAACGCCTCTCCCCACACCTTTCTCTCCTCCCTGGCCACTTGGTCCAGCTCGCGCTGTTCTTCCTCCTTGCCGCCCTCGACATATTTGTACTGACGCGGCGTCCACTTTTGTTCACGGCACTTTTGCAGAAACTCGGTGCTGTGCTTCTTGAAGGTTGTCACAGCAAAGAGTGCGAACTCATCGTCCTGAGTGACCTGAACGGCTGAGCGGGGAACGACCATTGGAGCCAGCGTCTCATATTCCCGCAGAAACTCCTTCCGCGAGCTGGACGGCACAACAATCAGATGCGATTCCAAGTATTCAGAATCTTGCACAAGGAGTGAGGGGCTAACGATCGGCGTAAGGGACTTTGTTGTCAGGTTTCCGCTATGTGAACGTTAGCAACGGTAGACAAAATAGCGGGCAGAGAGAGGGAGAAAAAATCATACGTCTGTTTCCTTTGGAGGGCGGCTAGGTTGGATTTGACCGAGTTGTACTGGCTGAACTTGGCTTTGACATCGTTGTCGATATTATTGATTTCCTGAGTTGGGTTAGCGAGCTACTAGACAAACTGACAAAGGCGTTTTCGTATATATGCGCTTCCACCCGTGCTTCTAACCTTTTGCAGTGTATCGATGAGTTCGCCAAGAGGACGGTCTACCCGGTAGCGGACCTTGTTCCAAGAAAAGTTCTGGATATAATGCTCGGTGGGCTCTGTGCGTAATTGTCAGATCGTTGACCGGTGTAGGGGGCCACACGAGAAAAACCTACTGTCATTGACAATCTTTTGCTGAGCGGCCTTGTCTGCATCGTTGTCGAGTATCAGCTTGAGCGAATCGGCGACACGCGATACCACGCCTTCGCAGCCGGAGCTGAGCTTGGCCAGGTCGTCGGCCTGCTGGACGAGGGCGTCAAGGGTGCCAATCTTAAATTCAGGAATGGGAAAAGGCTGTACGGAGCCATTGTCGGGAGAGACTGTGGCACGGAGAGAAAACAAAGCGCTGTCCTGGTCGCTGGACTCAAAGGTGCGCAGGGGAAGAGAAACGAGGGCGAATTGCGAGGTGGTCATGGTGGCAGGAGTCCTGCAAGCTGGCTGACGGTGGAGAGGCAGGAAAGCGGCAGCAGACTGGCGACAAATAGAGTGGTGATCTGGCGAGATAGAGCGCGCTTGTTGTAAAGATCATGCAAGGCTGGACAGGGCTGTAGAGGAGGCGCTGCAGCGAGATGCGTGAAATATCAAGCTCTCGTTGTCTACGGTGGGGCAGGAAAGAACGGCAGTGGCAACGAATGCTTAACGTTTATAGCCAACACGTGACTGAATTATATGTACCTGGTACTTCCAGTACTGGGCTTTTAATATGCTGTTTTCCTGGGCCTTGAGGTATCTTACTGTCTTTGTTGTCCATTGGTGTCAGAAATCCAGCGAAGAACAGCTTTGTTCTTTGCATCGTGGCTGACCCTGCCGTTTCCGGTGTTTCGCATCTAGCTGACCTGCTATTTGGGCTTGGTATTTTCTGATGATCTTCGTCCGGTCTGCTATGCGTCGCTGCCACAGAAATTGGATCCGGTTAGAACAAAGAAGACAAGAGGGATGATCCAAAAAAGAACAGACGACAGAGGGAGATAGAGAGAAGAAACAAGACGGGAGGGAAAATGGGATCAACCGCAAAAAAAGAAGGAAAACTCTTCAACCACCTGCGGCACCTTGTGTCGTAAGATCCTTCTTTTCCTTGTGCTCGTGTGCTCGTGCTCCCGTTGCGAAGACGTCCAGTCCAGCCTCTCCCATTTCAGGCGTGGATCCCGCTGACCTGGCCTGTCCAACAGACAGCCACCACCAACAGCCACGCCAGGCGTTCGCATAATTAGCACGGCTGTTCACACGTAAGATACAATCTCTGCTCCCAACAGTCACCCCCCTTCCCTCCTTTTGTTCTCGTCGCTTTCTCGGTAGCACACTCCTGCGGTCGCTGTTTCCTCTTCTCCTCGTTCTCATTCGCCCCCCCCCCGCCTTCTTTTCTCTCGACTCCCTTTTCTCCCTCCTCCCCTTTTTTTTGGCTCTCGCTGTCTCGACGATCCTCGACGATCGTCTACTTCATCCACTTCCTCCACCCTCGACGTTCTCGACTTCCTCCACATCCCATCCTCGACCACGACCTCCACAACCAGCATAGCTTACTCGTACGGCGTCTTGGAAACGAAACCGTCGAGCAGACATCGTCTACAGCTTTTTGCACCCAACCTCGCCCCCTCTTTTCTATTTTGTTGCCTACGCCCGCCCGGCTCCGTGCCTCCGACCGAAGCTTGTCCTCGACTCTATTATTACGACCCGGACGATAGTACTGCGCATCCACCTGCTATTACTATGCAATTGCTTTACCGCCATTGACAGAACTCCTGTCTGGCAGCCGTCGACGGCTAGCCACGTGAAACGTCACAGTCGCCACTTCGGCTTTGTGTTTACCTCGCGGACGTGATTGCGAACGAGCGAAGCGTACGCGAGAACGCTGTTTTGCGGAATGGGCTTCAAAGACTAGAGGAACGCTGCAGAACAACGCACGAGCCAAACGCGCCGGATTGAGGTGCAGGTGTCCCTTGACCTCGTTGCCGATTCAGCGAAGTCTCCCTTTGCTACCTGTTTTCTTTGCTCTGTCCAATTCCCGCCTCGCCGGAAGCGACCCGGAATGTCTTCCTTTCAGGCCCCCGTCGGCCTACCTCCACTTTCTGCTATTGCTTCCGTCACCAACGTTTCCACGCCTCTCTCCACCCCCGAGATCCCTGGCGCCCCCACGTTTGGAGCTCCGGGTACGGTCGAATACCGCGATGCTCGCATCAAGGACCCGGTGCCGAAGAAGCTCAAAGGACACACAGACAATACCAGCGGCAACTTTTCCATTATGCAAATGGACTTGGGTGGCCGGGAGTCGTCGATGGAGCGTGACCAGCTTGCAAAGCGCTCTAGCGCCAACACCGAGCTTGCTGCAATGCGCGCATATAACAGCAGCTATCCTGTTTCGTCTATGAAGCGTTTTGTACGCGTACCAGACGAAGCTAGTGCAGGTGCATGGAATTCCTACTACACAACACCCACGACACAGGTTCCTACCCAGACGCCTGCCCAAGCTCCTATCCCGGCTCCGGAGTTACCACAGTCTGCCCACCCTCTCACACCACCCGAAACGAAAGAAGAGCAAGCACGCCTTTTGACTCTTCTCCGCAGCATCCCGCCAGCTTCCGTTGTGGACCAAATATGTACGGCCGTAGCTTACTTTGGCGGCATGCAAGGGGCAGCACCACCTACCGATGGAGAGTTCCCTAGAAGTGAGCTTGCAAACGGAACAGGGAACATTTTTATAGGCTGGATCGCCGAAATATTCCCGAAACTACCGAATGAGACAACTGCAGCAATGCAGGCGATGCCACGCAGCAGCTTACCAGTAGCCAATACTGCGACGGCCAGGCCCGAGTCTTCAGGTGGCGTGACCGACTCGGAACCAGGCCTTCCTGTTGCAATACCAGCTGAAAATGCGCCGATTGCTGCACAATCACCAAGGAACCCTGATTCGACTGCCCCTGTAGGAAAGCGACCGCGAGGACGACCAAAGGGCAGCAAGGCCACAAAGGTTCGGAAAGACAAAGGGCTGAAGAAGGACCGAGCGAAAGCCATCAGGGGTCCGAACGAATCAAGTTACCCCGACACCAACGCCTCAACCAACATGCAGACACAGTCTGCCATACCCGAAGGTGGAGGTCGTACCGACGAGGACAATTGGGTCGACGTGGAAGACAGTATATTGGATGTTGCTGGGGGCGATGGGAGTGGCCTTTTCTTCACAAATGCGGGACCCCAGAAAACTCCAACAAGGCCGTTGCCCGACGGAAACGCGGATGGTTTGCGCAACTTGAACCACAGCAACGTGACCGAGCCAGGAAAGAAAAGAGGAAGGCCAAAGGGGTCAAAGAACAGACCAAAGCCCCTCAGTACCGAGACACTGGATAACGCGAATGACGGCGCCGGTTCTAACGCCACTGCTATCCCGCCCCAGGGGATTCCTGGACCTGTCAAGCCAGGTAGGAGACCAGGACCTGGGCGACCCAAAGGCTCCCTAACAAAGAAAAGACGCGGTTCCTTTGACCAGGCAATCACTTCGGGAGCAACCAGTGGCCACGTTGATGAGCACAGAACTTCTCAGTCCGGGCCATTCATTACGAAAAGTCCAGCCACTGATCCCCATCAATCAGGAACGCTGCTGGACAATTCTCCAGGAACGGGCGGCGGTAAACGGAAGAGGGTCAACAAAGCTTTGAAGCAAACCGAAATGTCTTTGGATTCCTCTCAAGTGATGCCAACGCCTGGGCAAACGCAGTCGCCGGATTTGATGAACGCTGCCTCAACGCCATCTAAAAAGCAGAAGAAGTCTACAGACGTGACTCGCACGAGTGGCGCCAACAATATAGCTTCACACGTGGTCGCCGACTCGACTTCAAGCAGCGTCGTGGGATTGGATGCAGGTTCGCGAGGTACATCTTCGCTTGTCACTGGCGGACCTGATGGTGACTTCAACGCGAGCGATTTCGAAGCGCTCTCGTCTCAGCTGGACCAAGAATCTCCAAATTTATTAGAAGTTCAGCATTCGGGCGAACGTAACCAGAGCATTCTTTCGCATCAGAGACAGCAGCTGCAGCAGCAGCACCTCACGGCACAGAAAAACGTGTCCGATACGCTACCATTTCAAGGCCATGTCCATGGGCTTTCAAGCCCAGTGCCACAACAGAGCCAGGCTAGCCGACACCAACAGCAGCCGCAACAATCGCGACAACTGCAGCAACAGCCACAGCAGCAGCATCAAGATCTAAATCAAAGCCACCCCCCCCACCAGCCACAGCAGCACCATGCAGTTCCGCAGATGGCCAACCTTGGGGTCTCTTCCACGGTGTCACAGCAAGGTGTACAGTCACATATGGCAGGCTCTATTGCATCTAGCTCTTTGGCAGTTGCCCAGCAACTTCCTCAGCCGACCCGATCAGCCCAATCGTATTATGCGCAGAACCGGCTCCACAGCAATAGCCCTTTCAACCAGTCACTGCCCCTGCCACAACTACAGAACCAGCAGCAGCAACCGCAGCAGCTGCACCAACAACAGCAACAGCAACAACAGTCAAAGCAGCAATTTGTCACACAATACTCAGTCCAGAGCCAGTTCAACCCTCAAACACAGCCCCAAGGGTTTGTATCGCATTCCGGCCAGCGATCTCCGCAATTTGGTGCTACCAACGCCTCAAGACTAAGGACGACACCGGACACGTATGGCACGGGTTCTGCTCCAGGACCCATGCCGTTTGGCTCGCCAGCCTACAACCAACACCGGCGAACAAATGCGGCCCAAGGGTCACCGTCCCTGAATGGTGCGTACGGAACCAGTGGCCCGTCAGCTTCTCATGGGTTAGTCCATCATGGATCTTCGTCTTTTGCACCATCTCGCCAAGATACTCGGTCGGCAGCGCCTCATGCTCAGGGCGTGGCCAGCTCGGCGCAGGGAATGCAGGGCTTTCAAAGTTTTGACAATCAGTCTTTGTTCGACGGGATTAATCTCGATACAGCTGGTGGCAGCGGTAGTCTCGGCTTGGGCGGTGCCGCCACGTACAATATCAGCGGCAACGAGCAAAGGACTTCCTCTCAACCCAACAACTATGGCCCGGTGCCATCCATGCCTTCATTTGATGCAAACATGGGCGGAAACAACATACGGGATCGTTTCTACACCCGGTGAACGGGACGAAGCAGGGTTCTGTTATTCTGCTCATTTTTCGTCGTCGTTTATGCTTCATTATTTGGCGTTTGTTTGTTGGGCTTTTTTCGGTTTGCGGGAACCACCGCACTGCTTCTTCTCATGGGTTTAAAATCGTGATGCAGTTGCCAGGCGGGCCGCTGTATCTTTCCTCGTGGTTTTCGTCCCTCGTGCCCTTTGGCATTGGTCGCTCTTCCGATCGTCTTGTTCCTCGTCACCTTTTCTTTACGACTAACGGCTATGATAATGATATCATGGGTGGTAGCATTGGAACTGGGCTTTCATATAATGCCATCGCTTTCTTAAATAGAGCGAAATGGTGCTATTTTTCTCGTCACAAATGTGTAAAGCTCTGATAATACTCCCAGATCCCCCCACCCCGCTGTATATTTCTACGGGGACAAAACCCATCGCATGAGGAATCCTAACACAAGAGGCTAGTGAAAACAAAAACAACCTGGCGAGGGACAAATCCTGGTCCGCTGGCCCCGTTTAACCAGCCCGGCCCGAAACATAATTCTCAAGTTCTAGTCCCGTGGAAGTGTATGAAAACAAAAGAAAAGTAAAGTCCATGCAGTGCTGTTAAGCCTTGCGGGTCAAAGTAATGGCATCAGAAAGGAGACAAGAAAACAACAGAACAAAATGGGCCCGCCGACCCATAAATGGAACGCCTGTAAATGCTGTACATAATGGAATGATAATGATATTGGAAACGAGAGTCGTAATGGTCGTTGTAGGGGTGTTCGAGATGTGATAAAGAATAGCAAAGAGCGAAAGCGCGTCACGACAGAAACCCGCTGAGGTAATCGCCTGTTTGACTAGAAGCCCTCGTCGATGGTGTCTTCTCCGATGGCATCCAAGGGTGGGCGGATAGACGCATGAGCTCCTTGTCCATACCACCACTCGTCTTCATCTGCAATGCCGTCCTCGCGAATCAATTCCAGCATGACCTGGGCGTTTCGTCGGATGTCGGAAGGCTTGTCGACAATTTTCCTCTGAAGAATCAATGCCTCAGCAGTCACCAGCCAGATTTGTTGAAGTGTGGGTAAATCGGGCAACAAAAAACGCAGCTGATCTCGCGACATAGGGCCCATGGGTATTCCGTCAGCCAAACTCGTGTTGAAGATTATGTTATTCGTTCGCTCCGAGGCCACGTTGTCTGGGGAAGTGAGAGGTACAGTGACAGTTACCCCGTCGTTGGATATTCTTGGTACCAATGCAGCGTTGGAGCAGGGCAAAATGTCGTCGTGGACTGCCATGGCAGACATCCTCCGGCTGAGACCCATCAAGCCTCGGCGGCCCTTCGCAGTGGGCTCAACAACATCCTTGATGACCGAATTATACCAAGCGTCCACCGCGCTTCTTCTTGAGTTGTAGCCTTTGATTTCCCAAAAACGTTCGACTTGACGTAGACCACCAATGCATAAGGCTGCAACGTGCACCTCGTCGGCAGGTTTGTCCTTGAGATAACCGCGAAGAGATTTTTCGACGCGACCAACATAGGAAGGGGGCCGTAATCTGCGGCAGAAAGAAGCAACAACTAACGGGAAGACCTGGTGCACCTGGAGGAGAGTCCGGTCATCGTACATATTCATAATCTTCGCTTCGATGGGATTGATCGTATATGGTGTGTACTGGAGGCCTCTGCCATCATGATCGATGATGTACTGCAGGTGATGGGTGCGGTACGTTTCGAAAAAGTGGAAGATGGTGAAGAGCAGCGGGATGAGGCGGCAACGCATTCTTTCGCACTGGGGGGCAAACTCGAGTCTTTGTAGTTCCGTCGTCCGCAGAAAGATCTCCTTGGTAACCCACTCGCAGATGTAGGATGCGAGCTTGGCGGCAACGTGGAGGCGATGCCATACGCCGCACAAATACCGGAAATTGAGGTTCGTGTAGTCCGGGGGGTAAAGGCGCTTGGCATAGGCGGGAATGCTGTTCTGAACATGCCAGCGAACAATGGGCGACTCGATCAGAGTAACCATACGGTGCCAAGCTTTAGAAGTGAGGCGGAGGCTAAGTATGTCGGCCAGAGGCATCGGGGCAATGATTTGGATCTGCAGCTCGGTAGGAAGGATGAGAAGCAAGGTGCTTAGGGTGCGTACGATCCGTCTGTGTGTTGGTTAGTAGCGCTCGCATCAGCCAAAAGACCAAGGCACGAGAGTAGCTGGGTAGGGACACATACGGTTTTGAACGGACTAATCCGTCGGGAACAGACTGTGCATTTGTTGGAACAATGGCAGGAACCAATGGCAATATCGGCGCCGGTCCCGCTGCCTCCGGGTACGTGTAAGGTTTAGAATGGAGCAATCTCCCGAGTCGAAAGCGACGTTTTTTGTGTCGCTGGCCCGGAACAGATTCTCGGTCCTCCAATGTCTGCGCGGTTCGTGGTATCTTCGTATCGCGAAGGGGCAGAATAAAAGGGGACTGCGGTAGCAGCGTAGCGGGCGGTGTCAAGACCGCTGTCGAGGCCGCAACGACGGAAGGCCCAACATTCTGGTTCTGTGGTGATTGCAGCAGCGATGATGAGGATGGCGGTGATAGTAATGCCGGTGTTGACTGCTGCTGCTGCTGCTGCTGCTGCTGCTGCTGCTGCTGCTGCTGCTGCTGCTGCTGCTGCTGCTGCTGCAACTTCGAAAAGTAGCGATCCGAGGCGAACTCAGTGATGTGGAGGGGGTCCATGACCACCGGGCGTGGTGGTTGGGACGCCATGGCTGTGAGGACAACAGCCAACAAGCCTCGGGCTGGCGTCGTGATCCGGCACCGGAGTCCTAGCACCAGTGACCCTATCCTCCTCCTTCGAGAAGATGATTCCGAGCAGATACTAGGGACACTATGCAACACGCCGTGGTAGTCGTCCACTCATGATAAAACAGACGGCCAACGTAGCAGAAGAGTCGGTATGCAAATGCAGGCACGTCGCGTGTTTCCTGGCGTCGGCGCTCAACATGGATAAAGCCAGAGAAAAAAAATCAGGTCTCGCAAGACGGCAGCCGAGAAAGATACTGCCCCGGGGCAAACGCAACAAAAAGGAGAGGAGTGTTCGGATGGAGGCGAAAGGCGTCGCAATCAGATCAGGGAGCAGGCCACAACAGGTAAGAGCCAGAAAAGGACTATAGCCGGAGTCGAAGGGGGGACCAGGTCGATGGACGGCGCGATAGTCCGGGGAGGGAGTCGAAGGGGAGTGGTCGTTTTGCGGGCAACGCCTCGATTCGTGGCAGAAGGACGAATGGCGAGAGACGGGGGAAGAAAACAGAAAGATGGCCAGAAGGAAAAGCCAGAAAACGAAGGCACAAAGAAGAAAGCCTGGACGAGGAAGCCCGATAGAGAAGGAGAGGGACCAGGAGAGCCTGAAAAAAAGGCAGGAACAAGGAGGAAGAGGAAAGCGCCGGCGGACCAATACAGGATGGGGCACTAATGCGCGCCGCGGGCACAGACAGATTTGGCTTACTCGCCCTTGTATTCCAGCCGGTGCCGCCGTGCGTCAGCAACTTGTAAACGGATGGAGGGCGTGCAATCGGACGTATCTGTTTCGTTTGCACTTCGGCATCTCCAGCAAGCTTTCCAGGCTTTCAGCAGAACGCTACGGGAGCACGGAAGTACAAATGTGTTAGGGATGGGTGGCTACGGCGGTTTGGCCGGCGAAATAGTGGAGAGCACGACATTCGCAGGCGAAGATTCAGCCACTGGGTGGGTCCCGTTATGCCGTCTGATATGTTAACGGGTACCGCCTAATTGCGGCTGTTTGTGTGGAGGGGAAAAGTACTTTTCTTTCTCCGCCCTGACGGGTGTTTTCTGGGCTCGAATGGGAAGGCCCCCCCCCCATCTGTTGTGCCTCCCCCCCCTCCCCCCCCCGGATGGCTTTCGGCCCTGTTCTGGAGTACCGCCGTCGGTGGAATGCGGTAGTGGGTACCTCTCTGTATTGTCCGGTCTAAACCCATGGCGCTGCCCAGGCCATGTTTCTGCTACTTAGGGTGGGTGCCGCTGCGACACGGTCACACTTCACTGCAATTTAGCCGCATCCAATGAAACCGGCCAATTTTTATGCTCGTAAGATACGGAGGTTTATACGGAGTAGCAGAAAGCCTATACGGCCCATACGGCCGGCGGTTTACGGTCGCGGTGGCCCTCGCGGCCAGAATTGACCGGCTCGCTAGCCGGAAAGACCGCAGAGACGCCGGGCGGTGATTGACGCCCTGTGAATTGCCACCTGTTTGCTGCCAGATACGGAGCCGGCATTACACCAGCTTTGCGTCGTGCGCGCGTACGAGGTGAGATACGCTGGTCTGTTCTTCGCTATTTGCAGAGGTGTAACGCCTTTGGCCTTGCGGGCAGGTGATTGTCCGCTCGTTTCGCATTCCCTGCAGCAGGGCGTGTCTCGGATGTGCAGGGAGGGAGCTCTCAGTGCGACGATCCGTTCTGGGGGAGAGGATGCTCCAGTTAGTTGCGTGCTAGAGGCGCAGTTCGGCGAAGTCTTCTTTCTTACTCGTTTTCATGAATGTAAGATACCATCCATGCTTGCTCTCACATGTAAGATATTGTGTAACCCATTTGGCCAGCGGAGATGACAGTATCTTACGATCGACACAAGGTAACCGGCCCGTCTAGACAAAGATACGCCAACAATGGGGCCTGACTCAAGACCTGCAGATCCAGATATCTTGGACGTCCCTAGCACACCGTACTTTTTCGCGGGGGGCTGTCGGAGCGACAACGAGTATATCGCTGGTGTCGCCTCAAGTGGTCACCTCGGGTTGCTTTCCTGACACGCTCTAGCTTCCTCAGCCAGCCTCTGGTGCTCTTCGGGCAGTCTCGCTCGGAAGCAACCGAGTGCGCCGAGCAAAATCTTACGATCCGCCGTCCTTCTCGACATGGGGTTATTGCACCTACCACCTGCCCGTGCAACGTATGCTGTACAACGTGCACTGATCAAGGTTATGCTTGCCTGACAAACAACTGCCACCGCCACATCGCGAACGCTATTCCTAGATTCCTATTCGGTAGAAGTCTTTCCTTACTGGCCCACCCACAACCCCCTTCAGGCACAAACGCTTCTCGGAGTTTTGAAACAGCGGATACGGATTGTTGAATTGACTCCGGTGGCTTTTCTCTCTTAAGTCTAGCGCATTCATCATATAAGATACAGCGTCGTACTCCGTACTCTGTTGCACGGTGATATCTGTCGTCTATCAGATGCGACACGGCGTCAGCTTGCCAGACTGTAAGATAGGATTGCCGGTGTTGTTGTGCCGGGCTTGCGCCGGGCCTGCAGAGACAGGAAAAACTACTCACATCTCTGGCGAAACATTGACTGGCCAGGAGCAACATGGCTGGTCTGTGAGCATTGCAGCCGCTAACCTGGCGTGGGGGTGTAGGTATCCCCAAGGGTGCCAGATCATTGACGAAATAATATGCCGTATAAGTGGTCTAGCCTTACTCAAAACTGCAGCGGCGAGAAGGGAGTGGGTTCCCTTCCTTCTCGTCTTGACGGCTGCCTTATCCCAGTCAAGTGAGTTGACTCGAGTGGGTGACGACAAGGCCATGGGGTTTTCAGTATAGTTGCTTCAAGTAGACGGAAAACAGAACGGTCGCCGAGTCCGAAGACTGTCGGAATCCTTTGATCGTGCACTGTGTATGACACTGGAAGTTTGGCTTTGGAAACTTGGCGCTGGCCGTAGTAAGTTCAGATGCGCTCGGGCACGAAATTGTCCTCAAGGACGGGAGGGAGGTGAGTCGAGCGGAAACGATTTCATGCCCGCCACGATGCTCCGTCTGCGGATCCCGGATGCCCGTAAATACGGAGTACGCCTTGGCCCTGAGTCTTTCAGGATGCGCATGGGTCACTTTTTTCCATTTCAAGGCCAAGGCAAAGGGGACTATGTACTACACGTGGTCTGGCCGGGAATAGACGATAGGAAAGGAATGGCCGGGAATGATAAAACGACATAAGATACATGCATCGTTAACCTCTCGTGCGATACTCGTACTCGTAGAAAGAGATTTCTCGGCCCGATGAGCAACTAAAACGTGACCCTGTCTGTGGTCTAGGCTCTGCTCATCGTTCGACCGCATGTTCCCACTCACCTGCTGCTCGGCCATGCAAGGGTTCCAGTGTCGGGGCGATATAAAGCGAGGCCAAAGTCGTGTCTGGCGGAGCTGCCGTTTTTGGATCCGTACCGCGAGCGCAAAGTAAGATACCGAAAAATGGCCGGTTCCCTCTGTATCTTAGTTGTCGGCCGGCGGTCCTCGAGGAAAACGTGCTGTGGTGCGCAGCTGCCCGCCATAGGCCCCTCCCTGACAAACATCAATGCGGCACGTGGACCTGCTGATGGTGGCGAGTGCTCGCAGGTCTGCTTGTGCTTGCTGTGTTCCGGGACGCACTCGTAGCTCTTGACTGCGTATCCCACATATCGGGTGTCGTGCTTCTTGAAACGCGTCTGCCTGGATCGGTAGCCCTGAGCAGCGGCCTGTACGACCGGGTAGCGGTAACGGCGCACCACACCTACCGCCACCCGCCCACACGGCCCTCGTCCCACCGCTCCTTTTGCTCCCGCCGCAGATAGTACAGCTTCCGCGCCTCTCGGTACCGCCGCACCCACTCCGTACTCTCGCGCTCGCTCGCCAGTGCCCCGTCGGCCGCGCCGCCATCCAGGAAACTCTCCTCCATGGCCTGGCACACCTGCTCCTGCTCGTTGACACCCGCCGCCAGCTGCTGGTATAGGTTCGTGGGTGCAAAAGGCGCCAGCGCGGCGTCCATGTCCGCCTGCTTCACCCGCCACGTGCGTTCCAGTGCGTGTGCGCCCAGAAGCTGCGCCTGCGTGGCCGCGCGCTGGGCGACGAGCCGCGTCTCGAGCTGCTGCAGGTGCTTGGCCAACTCCATGTTCTCATCGAGCGCAGCCTGCAGAGTCGCATGGGACGCACTAAGTGATGGATGAATCGTATCTGGTGCCTGCGTCAGAGCGTCGAGGAGCTCTGGCGATGTGAGAATCTCGGCCAGGTCTTGTTTTCTGGAACGGTCATCGGGTCAGTATTTTGGTGAGCAAAAGGCAGACGCCAAACCTGTTGTTGTACGCACGACTTATCCTGGAGAACTTCTGGAAGCCAATTGTCGCCGGGGTCGGGAATTGAAAGAGGTACAGATTGCTGCTGCACTGCTGCTTCGGACAGCGTCGTCGGTGTTGGCGGCAGTGGCGGCGGCCGCGGCGACTGTGTGGCGGCCGGGGTGCTCCGCCGGCTGGCATCGTGGCTCCCCGGCTTTGGGGGCGGTATGGGTCCAGCTATCGAATACATCGTATCCTTTCTTGTTCTGGCTGCTTCTCTCACGTAGTCAAAAGCGCACGTCAAGAGGTGGACGGGATGCACAGCGGGCCGATGTTTAGAATTGGAGTTAATCTACATACAAGCATAAATGATGGGGTTTCACCCGCCTAGTTGCATCGGTTTTTTTGAGAATAGCTTCACCCCTCGTCGGCCGTTGTTTCTCACCACGATACATCTGAGCTCGCAAGTGACTTTGGTGGAAATCTACCCCCCACAGTGCTTCCCAGCTGTCTGTCTACGTCTGTACGCTGCACACGTAGTACCGCAACTATGGCTGGCCGCCAAGAGCAGGGTACAGTGCTGGATCCGTGTTCAAAAAGCCACATGTTCGCTGAACTGACTCTGGTTGTCTTAGTGAACCTGGACAGCCTCACTCCACAGCAACTGAGCTCTGTCAAGAAGCAGTTGGATGAGGAGGTGGAGCATCTGTCCTCGTCTTTTTCGCAGCTGATGGCCGCCCAGACCAAGTTCCGCGAGTGCCTGCGTTGCATCCAAGACAAGCCACGCGGTACGTGGGAGCTTTTTCCACTAGACAATCCTGCCCTTCTCCGTGCTAATGGTGGTTTTCTTTTTAGACGAAGGAAAGCAGGTGCTGGTTCCCCTGACAAACTCGCTATATGTAAAGGGCGCCTTGACAGACCCGGAGCATGTCATTGTCGATGTCGGGACGGGGTTTTATGTCGAGAAGGTCAGTTAAATCCCAGAACACGACGAGGCCATTTCCCATTGTTATACAGCTAACATGCTGACTCGACATTTAGAATTTAAAAAGCGCCGGTCAATTTTATGAAGACAAGATCAAGGAGCTGGCTACGAATATGAAGGACCTTGAGGCCATCGTCCAGGGCAAGACATCAAATCTACGGGTGATAGAAGAGGGTATGTTTCTTCTCGTGTCTTGCTTATTTACTCTTGAGGGGTCTTCGTTGCTAACCTTACACCAGTGTTACGGCAAAAAGTTCTCGCAGGCGCAGCATAATGGTTTGGGCAAGCAGGTTTGGGATCAAAGGCACCTGTTATTTTCTGTTATATGCCCCATATGGGCACGAGCTTCTCCCCAGGTTATCTTCGAGACAACAATCTATCTTAACACAAAATTTTCGTCACACTTCCCGTGTACTATTACGTTATAACCACACGGCGTCTTCTCTTCATGTATTCGTCAGTCAAAAATAATCAGGTCTTCTTCGTCTTGATCAACAGCAACAATTTTGTTCTGAGCGCTAGGAGCGCTTTCAAAGTCCAGGACATATAAAAGCTCAGCAGGATCGACAGATCCCACCACCTTTTCTGGCTCACTAGGCATAGCCGCTGTCGTTGCCATGGTCATAGGATTCATCATGGCCGTTTTTTCCGGAGGGTCGTGCACAGGCGGACAGGACGGACGAGCAGACTGGGGGCGTTCGTCCAAATCCGTTGCGTGAAGCTCTTGTGTTGTAAAGGTTGCGGGCGAATCCTCGGTCTCGTGACGAGCGAAGGAGCTGTCTACAAACCGCAGAGCCCAACGGACCATCTTGAGAAAGTCCACGATGCCATCCCCATGTCCCGTAGGCACAAATAGCTTGTCCCAGTTTTTGCCGAAGTCTCTGACGTTGCCAGCCATCGGCATTTCTTTCAAAACGTCTCCCCAGGCGGCGTTCCAGAACGACATGGAAGTTGAGACGAGTGGTGCGTCCGGCAGCTCCAGATTTGGAAACCTGTGCTGCGTCTCTATCTCCATGGTGTATCGTGTCCCTTTGCACCCCGCGGACCAAATTGTTTTGCCAAAAAGCTGCTTGATCCTATGTGCTTGAATTAGACGCGGCTGGATGATGACATTTGGGAAGTCGGTTTCTTCCGCGGGGTAGACGACTGCAAGGTTATCCAATATAGACTTGATCGACCGAGGAGCTTCTACATTGGCCAGCTCTGGCACTATGATGAGCCTCCAATCAAGACAGCTATAATGTTAGCCGCTTTAAAACAGGATAATCTGGATAAAAATATACCGTACTGGCTTGGGCAGGAAGTCGTAACTTCAACGCGGCCTTCGACTCCGCGAAGCTGGAACAGGCGCAAATGGGAGAGCTTGGCAGACCGGCCGTCGGGTGCAGACCCAGAGGGACCAATTTCGAGTTCTGCACGGAAGGCCTCTGTGACCACGACGAGAAACTTCTGCGGCTGAATGTCGTGGAGTTCTTCGATGGTTGATGAACATGGGTAGAAATGGCTCCTAGAATCGAGAATATCCTTGTGAAAAAAATCGAACCGGGTTTTGCCGTCGATCCTAGGAGACAGTTAGACGGCACTTGCCGTGCAGAAAGGGCTGCTTTTTTGAGACCCGAGACTCTTCTGGGCTGATTGATGTACAGAGCTCCGTCCATCCTGACTTACCTATGATCGAAAACAATGTCGCCTTCGGCGGGCGACCGAGCGAAGAAAGATTTCAGACCACCGGCTTGGACGTCGCGGTCGTTTTTGGTACGCAAGAGCACCCTTCCGAGTTGGAGACGCATGTGAAGAGTGGTTGAGGATGCTTTCAGCTTCTGTGTTGCCGCATCCAAGGAACCTTTAAAAATAGCAGCCTGGGCTTGTAAAAGGGAACGAACCTCCTCTTTCTTCATCTTTTGATGGGTATCGAGGAGTGTGTTGGCAAAAGAAAAACGTGCCCATCCCGGGTTGATAGTGTCGTTTTCTGTCAAAATGACCTCTCTATCGCGGCTGTCCACTGGCTGGACCGTGAAAGCTTCATGGAGACCGATATGCATTTTATGATGCAACAGATCGCAGATGCTAGTATGCGCAGCGTGGATCGTCGTCAACGAGGGGCCGCACACAGCAAGACTGCCGGGCAGCACCCTGCTGCGTTCAATGATCACACCATGCCGCTGCCGAATGAGGTCAACTAGTTCCATGAAAACCGAGCTTTTAAGTGATTCTTCTAACACCCCACCCGTAGACTGGCCTAGGATGGATAGCTAAGAAGCATTAGCAGTCGACGAGTTCAAGATCGGTGCTCAAAACACCTGGCGCAAGAACATACGCGAAATACAGGAGGCGCTTTGGTCGGGGTAACTCCAGAGGCAGACGGCGGCCCCAGAGCCTTCGCTGGAAGACGGACAACACTAGACACGGCGACATTCGGATCCATTGCCCGCGGGCCGCGGACTTCGGGTGGCGCCATGACCAACGCTCGAGATTCATTCGGGGCAAGACTGCTCGTGCGTGTTTGAGGTAGCCTGTTCAAGGATGGCATTTTATCGCGGCCGAGTGCACGGCTCTGTTTTTTCGAGGACGGCATCGTTGGGGGTCTGTGCTGGTCTTGGTTGTGATAGTTTTGAGCACCGTCCAGTGATTGATCCCGTTGTTTAGGCAGGCAGAAGAAAGTAGAAAAAAAAGAAAAAAAAAGGAAGAAGGGGAAAATGACGTGAATAAGAGGGTAGAATACTGCGGATGAATTTTTTTTTTTTTAAAAAAAGGAAAGGGCTTGTATCAGGGTATATTACAGGTCTCAGCTAATGATTGTATCTTGCTGAGGAAGTTGAATGAGGAAGGAGTGAAGGACGGCCGCTTCCCCCGTTGTTCCTTCCCTCACGGCCTGCTGGTTACCTTTCACAATCAAAAAGAACACAAGTCTACGTGAAATTTACCCCACTGTGTCTGCGCATTGGGGTCTTCAGGCGTTGAAATAAAGTATTAATATGGAATGAATGAAGCCCCGTCAGCAGAAACATTGTCTGTTCCCGGGATCTTTAGCGCCCCACCACTTTAAGGGGAAACGCGACGGTCGCGTCTTCCTTCACGCGCGTGTCACGCCAACGCTTAGCTAGACCAACCAGCCTTCTTTGTTCCACGCTTTGCCCTCTTAACTTTCGCGATGCCTCTCGCGAAACCTCACCAAATGAGAAAACGACGGACGCCCAAAGCCATACCCGGCGTCATCAGAGAAGACTCCGATGACGAGCTCGGCGACGAGGACTTGCCCTGGGAATGGATTTACGAGGAAACGACGCCGCCGGACAGCGATCATGAGTCGTCTCGGAAGCGGACACGCTGCCAGGCCGAGAGCCAGATTGTCGCCGCACGCACGGGCGATTTTGAATGCCGGCTAGGCGACATTGTCCTGCTCAAGGCCGAGGGATCTAACGAGGCCTGGGTTGGGCTGATCTGCGAATTTATCGACGAAGATGGTGATGACGAGGAGAAGGCGGCCCGGTTCATGTGGTTCTCCACGGAAAGGGAAATTCGCAACAAGGAGAAGAAGCGGACGGATTTTCTGCCGGTGCGTGGGGGGAAAGAAGATGACGCAGAAGCTCTGCTACCGATGCTGACGCCCTACAGAACGAGCTATACATTTCACCATCATGGGATGTCAACCCGCTGGCATCCATCAACGGCCGTGCTCATGTCATGTCGTTAGCTGCCTTCCAGAGAAAGTACCCATCTGGGCGCATCCCGCGCGGTTCGAAAGACTACGGCAAAGTGTTTGTCTGCCGACGGGGCTGCAGCACACGGACAGCAACGTACACAGACGAGTTTGTATGGGAGGACATCTACAGTGGCTCTATTGAGGACATTGATAGCCTGATCGAGCGTGTCAAGACAGGCACGAAGGCGACCCGCAAGCGGCGCCAGCCCCGAGACGCCTCGGCCGACGACCTGTACGAGTTTAACCCCGACGATGCCGAGGGGGACAGCGGCAAGGACAAGCAGCTTCGGACGCCCAAGAAGAAGGCAAGAACGCATGATGTGGCGATGACCCCAACGACGAAGCCGAAGAGTGCCTCGAAACTGATGACCCCATCGCATCGGAGGGTCATGGTCAAGAAGCATCTCGAATTCACGCCGCTAGCTACGAGAACCATCTCTCCGAGCCACGTACAAGCCTCGCCATTCCAAAAGGCTCGCGCCCAGCTTCATGTCGCTTCTGTGCCAACCAGCCTGCCGTGCCGCGAAAGCGAGTTTGCACTGGTGTATTCACACCTGGAGGCTGCCATCACCGAAGGCACCGGCTCGTGCATCTACATCTCGGGCACACCAGGCACAGGGAAGACGGCGACGGTGCGTGAGGTGGTTGCCAGCCTAGATAGTGCTGTGCAGAACGATGAGCTGGACGACTTCATTTTCGTCGAAATCAACGGAATGAAGATCACAGACCCGCACCAGGCCTACTCTTTGTTGTGGGAGGCCCTCAAGGGCCAGCGGGTCAGCCCCAGCCAAGCCCTCGATCTCCTGGAGCACGAGTTCAGCAACCCAAGTCCCCGGCGGGTGCCGTGCGTGGTGCTGATGGACGAGCTGGACCAGCTGGTAACCAAGAACCAGGGGGTCATGTACAACTTTTTCAATTGGCCCGGCCTGCGGCACAGTAGGCTGATTGTACTTGCCGTGGCCAATACAATGGATTTGCCCGAGCGAACGCTGAGCAACAAAATCAGTAGCCGGCTTGGTAGGTTCTGATGTTCTGATTCTGGCTTTTACCGTTACCATTGTGTTCTAACAACGGCAGGGTTGACGCGAATCACATTTCCGGGATACAACCATGAGCAGCTCATGAAGATCATCCAGTCCCGTCTTGAGGGTGTGCCGGGGAACATTGTGGATCCCGATGCCATCCAGTTTGCCAGCCGGAAAGTGGCCGCGGTCAGTGGCGATGCCCGGCGGGCGCTCGACATCTGCCGGCGAGCTGTTGAGCTGGCTGAGGTGGAGGGTCGGCAGCAACCGCAAGGGGACACAGCAGACGGGGAATTGAGCCTGCCGCCGACACCGAGCAAGACCCCTGGAGGACGTCAGGGGGCGGCAGGCAGCAGCAAGAAGCCTCGCAGCAGCGGTACCTGCGTGACGATCAACACGATTCGCCGTGCGATTGCCGAGGCGACGTCGAGCCCATTGCAGCTGTACCTGCGGGCGCTGCCATTTGCGTCACGGCTGTTGTTGTCCGCCCTGCTGACACGGACGCAGCGCACCGGCATTGCCGAGAGCACGTTTGGGGACGTGTTGGAAGAGACACAACGTGCTCTTCGGTTCGCGGCTGTCGTGGCGTCGGGAACTAAGGAGGGCCGCCCGCTGGAGGCGCTGCTCATGGGCCGCGATGTTCTGACAACGGGCGAGGGCGGCGCTGCACGGAAGCAGAGCGCGATTGCGGCAGCAGCGCGTGGCGTGCGGCTAGCCGGGTTGGGCAGCGCTGCCGTCGAGCTTGCCGGGGCCGGCATTGTCTACCTGGAAGGACAGCGGGTGGAGCGGCCAAGCAAGATGCGTCTTGCGGTCGGCGACGAGGATGTCAAGCTTGCGTTCCGAGACGACCCAGAAGTGAAGGCCGTGGGCATGTTTGCTTAGGCGTTGGGGAAGCTCCTTTTGATTTCCAGTAGACATTGTAGGACACAAGGGACAGAAGATCAATGAAACACCCTAGATTACAAAAAACCGCAAAGTGTTTCCCCTGAAAACGCCCAGCACGCCAAGAGACAAGATCCTCCTCCGTGGTCAATACCGCCGGCGCGACAGAGTCGGCTGCCAGTCGATGGGGTGGGTTTCAGGCGTGGCCTGGTCGTCCGGCTTCCAGATCTTGATGGTCTTGTCGGCCTCGCCGCAGATGAGGCGCAGGCCGGAGCGGTCAAAGGTAGAGCTCATGATGCCGGACTCGGCGTCGAGCGAGCCCGGCTGGGCAATGGTGTCGAGGGCCTGGAAGCGGTAGCCGGTCTTCCAGTCCCAGAAGCTCATGGAGCCATTGTCGGCGCCAGAGACGAGCACGTTGTCGGCGTTGACGGCCAGGGTGTTGATGATGGCGTTGTGGCCGTCAAAGTTCTGCATGAAGGCGCCCTCGGGGCACTTCCACTGCTTGATGCTGCCGGCGCTGGCGCTGGCAAACGTGAACTCAGCCGGGTGCACGGCCAGGGCGCGCACGCCCTTCTTGTGGTGGGTCAGCACGCCGGCGGACTTGCCGGCGGCCAGGTCCCAGAGGCGCACGGTGCTGTCGAGCGAGGCGGTGATGACCTGGGGGTCGGCCTCCTGGCACCTGACGTCGGCAATGGTGCCGGTGTGGCCGGCGAGCACGTGGATGTTGCTGCGGGTGCGCATGTCCCAGACGCGGGCGACGCCGTCGCGGCCGCCGGTGACGAGCACATCGAGCGTGGGGTGCAGGGCCAGGGTGTAGACGCCGCTGAGGTGGCCGTGGTAGTGGCGGATGACCTTGTTGGTTTCAAGGTCCCAGCACTTGACCATCTTGTCCTCGCCGCACGAGAAGAGGTAGGGGTGGCGCGGCGAGACGGCGAGGCCGCGCACGGTCGAGATGTGGCCCGTCAGGGTCAGGCGCAGCTGACCCGAGACCAAGTCCCAGATCTTGATGGTGCGGTCGCCCGCGCCGCTGGCGAACCACTTGTTGCCCGGCTCGACGGCCAGGCTGCGCACCCAGCCCAGGTGGCCGGAGATGACGCGCATCAGCTTCCATGGCGGGTGCCAGTCGGGCCGCGGCTGTGCCGCGTGCACGTCCTGCAGGCGCATCAGCTGCTGGCCGGGCACGCCCCGGCTGCCGCTTCTGGGCGGCGGCCTCCGGATCTGCATCAGCGCCGTCGACTGTGGAGCGCCTTTCTCCTGGATGCCCTCAATCAGTTTCCGGGCCACCGTGTCCTCTGCGTCGGCGGCATCGCCGTTATTTGCCGCCGCCCCCGTCTTCTTCTGCAACGCCGCCTTCTTCCGTATGGCTGCTGCGCCGGCGGCCGCCGCCTGCTTCGCCGCGAGGGCCTCTGGCAGCGTCTGCAGGCCGGCGTACTCGGCGTTCAGCCGCAGCGACAGCGCCTGCTCCGAAAAGTCCGAGTCGCTGCCGGCGGCCGGGTCGACGCACAGCCGCTTCCGCGCACCCGACTCGGTCGCGTTCGGGCGACCGTCGTAGTAGAGCGACTTGGCCACGCGCGCATTGCGCTTGACCAGCGCGGTCAGGTCGCTGGTCTCGGCGGCGAGTGCGCCGTCGGCCACTTCAGCGGCCATGGCTGCCGTTGAGTGTGGCTCGTGGAACGAAACTCGCTCGACAGATCCGGGATGTCGTTTCGATCACGTCTTTTCGGGGCTGAATCGGGCAGAGAGGACGTCAGTGTGATGGTCGTGTCACGGTTGCGGCGCGTAGCGTTGACGCCGCTACTCGTAGGAAAAAAGATTCCCAGGACGACGCACCCCTATAGATGCATATTGTCGCATATAGCCGAGTTTCAACGTCGGTTGCCACGAACTTCCTTCCTCCAGGCGCGTTCGTCGCTTTTACGCCTCCTTTTTACTGAACTCTGGGGCATTCGTATCCTCTTGCCGCGATGGAGGACCCCAAAGACTGCTTTGCTATCCACGCCGCTTGTCGAGAGGGGAAACGTGAGTTGTCCAGGGCCAGCCAACGGGACATCTGCTAACATAAACGGGGTTGCTTTGCCAGCTCTTGTGGTTGAGTCGCTGTTAAATGTATGTGTTGGAACGTGGGGCCATGGCAAAAGATGTGCTGACAGTTCTGCAGGCCGATAAGAAGCTCGCGAAGCGCAGAGATGACGACGGGCGTCTACCCATCCACTGGGCGGCGTCTGCCAACAACCTGGAAATTGTTTCCATGCTTGTGCAGGCTGATGGCTTTGACCCAGATGTGCAGGTATGCTCTTGTCTCTTTTCTCTCCGGGTGGGGCACCTTCTGACAGGTAACATCAGGACGACGGGGGTTGGACGCCCCTGATGATTGCGGCCAGTGTCCGGGACTCGGAGCCGGTGGTGGACCTGCTGCTCAGCAAGGGGGCCAGCGTGGACGTGAAGAGTACGTCGATCTCCACCTGACGTTCTTGACACAATGAGTACTCATCGGCAGCCAACAACGGGAACACAGTGCTGCACTTTGTGGCGTCCAAGGCCAACCTCGACCTGGCCCGGAAGCTGCTCGAGGAGGCGTCTCCCGCAGCGTCAGCCCGCGTGCGCGACCGGCGCGGCCAGTACGCCATCCACCGGGCGGCCGCAGTCGGCTCAACGCCGATTGTCAATCTGCTGCTAAAGCACAAGAGCCCGCTCAACGCGACCGACAGCGCCGGGCAGACGGCGCTACACCACGCAGTGGCCGAAGGACACGGTGCGTGCGCCTCCCCTGGCCTGTGACGTATCCATCTTACAGATCTGACATCCTACAGGCGACACGGCGGTGGCCCTTCTCAAGGCAGGCGCAGACACGGACAAGAAAGATATGGGCGGGTATCTGGCGCTGGACCTTGCGCCCGACAAAGAGGTGCGGAAGTACATTTTCCGGATGGCCGAAAGCGAAGGGATCGAATTAGCATGACTGGTGGCTACGAGCTGTACGCTGGGATGGCACAGGGCTATGCACAACCTTGAAATCTAACGGTGTGTACGACTACGCCATCACTATCTCCCGGCTCTATCTCTTTAAAAGTTGGCTGGTTTGCTGCCACAGATGACGGACGCCCTTGCCAGCAGTGATTTATGTTCGTGAAGCATAAGACGTGATACATGAGAGGACAAAAGAGGATACAGAGAAGGTAATGGAAGAAAAAAAAAATTGAATCAGGGACTGGATACACATCAGTAGTCCCGGTAGAAAAACCCACCCCCCTTGGTGATGACGCTGTTGCGGATGTCCTGCAGACTGGTCCGCCGGCTGTCTCCGGCGTCGCTGGTGCCGCCGGCCGAGCCGCCGTCGCCTGGCCAGGCAACAGGCACAGACAAGAGGCCGTTGGGCTCGTCCGGCGGGGGCGATGGGCGTGTTGGAGACGGTGTCGGTGCCGTTTCCATCACCGTTGCCGTACGGTCTGCAGGGATGCTCGCACTGCTTGTGCGCCCGCTGCTGCCGCTGCCGCTGCCACTGCCGCCACTGCCACTGCCGCCGACGACGGTCGAGCTTGCGGTCGTGTGCGAGGTCTCGGTGCTGCCGGATCGGGCGTGTGCAGAGGCCGTTGTCGTTGTCATGCCAGCTCCAAGCGGTGCAAGACCATCGGTAGTATCCTTCTCCGGCGGAGGCGGCGGTGCTGGTTCGGCCATTGCTGCCCCGGTAGCTGCTCCGGAAGTCCCTGCAACCCCTACAGCCCCTGCGGCCCCTGCGGCCCCGGCAGCAGCTGGAGGAAGAGACACGCGCGGCAGTCTCGCGTACCAAGGAACCGGCGGAAGGCCACGCTCGCTGAGCTGCTGCTGCTCGACTGGGACAGCTGCGGCAGCCGTGTCCAAGACAGGCCCGGTGCTGCTGCGGCCGGTGCCAAAGTAGGCGTACTCGTCCTCGATGTCCTGGCGCTGGCGGATGCGGCGCCGGTGGCGGCGCAGGAAGAAGACGAGGAACACGATGGCGGTCAGGGCGCCGATGGCCGAGCCGATGGCAATTCCGGAAATGGCGCCTGCCTGGAGGCCCGTCGAGGAGGCGCCGTTGTCCTGGGTGTTGACGGCGGCGCTGCTGGTGATGAGGGTGGGTGATGCAGAGGCGGGGGCGATAGCCTCGTCAGTGGCGTGCTCGGTGGCAATGATGGTGCGGGTCAGGGTGACGGGGCGGTGGGAGGTGTAGGTCAGGGTGGAGGTGGCGGCGACGGTGGTGTGGGCATTGGGGATGCGGCTGGCGGTCACAAACACGGTCGACCAGGCGGTGGACGTGGACTGGACGGTGATGGTGCTGGACACGACGGCGGTGACGGCGGCGGTGACGGTCTCGGTGCGGCCGACGGTGGTCGTCAGGGCGTCGGCGTCGGCGGGCAGAGCGGCGGGGGTGGTGGCCTGTTGGCGGCGGAGGGGAATAGGGCGTCGGCCGGGGACGAGCCGGGCTCTGTTCTGCTGGGTGGGCGCTGTGGCGTCCGGGGCAGGGACCGTGACGGTCTCATACACCCAGGTCTGGTGGTGGTGGTCAGCATTTATGGTGTCGAAAGCACGCACAGCTGCGAAGAACCACAGAACGTACCGTCTGCGTCTCGGCCGAGGTGTCGGTGACCTCGACGACCGAGTTGACGAGGGACGTCTCGACGACCTCCTGGAGCACGGTGGCCAAAACGGTATCGTGATGCGTGGCTGTCACGGTCACGGTCTGGGTGGCGGACACAGTGACTCTGGGTTGTTAGGGTCTCGCGTCTCATGGTCTTTCCGTCATGTCTCAAAACTCACAATGGATGATAGCATTGGCCGTCACTGCAGGTCTGGCCGCTGGCACAGCACGACGCGCCGCAGCAGACGCCGTCGGACGGACAGCACCAGCTGCCGCCATCGCCACCGCTGCAGCAGGTGCCGCACGACGAGCAGAAGCGGTTGCTCGCGGCGAAGCAAAAGTTGGTGCCGTTGGACAGGCAGTCCCGCTTCAGGGGCATGTGCACGAGCAGCGGCGGCGGCGGTGGGCTGCGACGCACCGCCGTCAGGGCCGGGCGCGGCTCGACGGCAGGCTGCCACACGAAGCCGGCCAGGTCGGCGTGGTGCTCCGCGGCGGCAGCACCATCCGCCCTCTGGCCCGGCGTGCCACCAGCGGTGCAGCCCAAGGCGAGGAGGACCAGGCGGCCTACAGTGGTGGTCATCTTGACGGCGACATGTCGTTGTCTGTTGTCTGAGAGGAAGGCAAGGATCAGGGCAAGGACTGCAGCGAACCAGCAGGGGAGGAGGGGAAAATATGGCACACGATCAAGATAAAGACTACGGAGCAGCAGCAGCAGCAGGTTTCGCTGGCTCTCGCTGGCTCCGTTCGCTGTACTTTTTCCTCGACTATGACGAGAGCCGCCCCACTGTATGGTTGCAAGACGAAGCGAATAAGGGCAGCAACCGGGCGGGATACGAGCACAACTGGCAGTGTTGAGCTGAAGGATTTTTTAAAGGGGTCGGTGGAGCGTGTGCATGCGTGTGTGGGACGGTCTACGGGCAGGGCGACGACGGTCGAGAGGCAGGACGGGTCTGGCAAAGACAGTCTATAGGCAGGTCTATGTCTGGGGGGGCACGACGGCGTCAGAAACTACTGGAGGGGAGGAGGCCAGAGGAGGCCAGAGGCGGCCAGAGGAGGCCAGAGGAGGCCAGAGGAGGCCAGAGGAGGCCAGAGGAGGCCAGAGGAGGCCAAAGGAGGCAAGGGTAGCAAGATAAGGCGAGAGGAGGAAGACGAAGTCGGGTTTCGGGACTCCGGTGGTCGGAATCGGCATCGGAAAATAAAAGCTAAAAAGAAAAGATCGTCAGCATCCAGGGAACGGAGAGGCGTGTAAGTGGCGGTTGTCTAAGACGGAGGGGGGGGGGGGTGCCGAGGTGGACCCCGAGCTGACGAGCAGAGAACAAAGAACGGGAGGAGAAGTGTAGGACTAGAACTAGGACTGGGACTGGAGCTGGGACTCGACTGGACTGGACTTGACTCGACTGGACTCGACTGGACTGGACTGGAAACTGGAAGCTGGAAACTGGAAACTGGAAACTAGAAGCTGGATAAACGGAAGATCTGTGAGATCTGTAGTCGTCGTCGTCGTCGTCGTCGTCGTCGTCGTCGAATTTTTTTTTCTTTTCATCTTTCATCTTTTCTCGTTTCTTATTTTTTCGCCCTTTGTTTTTTTTCCTGTCGTTCTTTTCCCTCTTCAAAAATCGGTCTACGCCACGCACGCTATCGAGGCTGATCTGCGCACAACCATACACACCGTACTGCGCACAACGCACCATGCACACCGCGCTACACTGCGCCGCCTAGGCGCCGCTCTGGCGTCTGGTTCGCTGGTCCAACCTGCACTTTGTGCTAGGGCCGTACACGATCCTTCACGAGACCATGTTCTCGTCCCACGCGCGCCGACTTCACGCCGGATGTCCTGTACTTGTAAGCAGCACGCGTAGTCTTCGTAGCACCTGGTGCTGCATTTTGTCCCCTCATCCTCTGCCCTCTTCTGTCCTCCTGTCCTCGTCTCGTTCCTCATCCACGGATTGAGTGGCTTCGCGGGCCGGTTTTGGGCCCAAAAAGAATGCGTTAAAAAAGGAATCTCAGCTGCACACATGCGGTGTAAGATACAAAACGCCTCCCAAGCCCAGCGCTTCCAAGCCCAACGCAGCTGAGGCTGAACGCGATATCTCCAGTTTTTTCATATCGTTTTTCCATATTGCCGTATTGACTCCGTATTGCCCCGTTTTGGGCGTTTCCGCGCGCACGTGCATACTGACTAACATGAGCTGAATTCGCAGCCGCCGCTACTCGTAAGATACGTGGCGGACGCGACCAACGTCCCACCCCACGCACGCCGCGTCCCGCCCTCTGCCTGATGGCTGCCCGCCCACAGCCCAATGGACATCGACGACATCCTGCGCGAGGTCGACCCCAGCCACGACCTCCATGCCGGCAGCGAGACCCGCGACTTGCAGGCGCTGACGCGTGCCTGGGTGGCCGAACGGTCGGCGCCAGAGCTGTTGGGGTGGGTGACGAGGGGGGAGGGGGGGGAGGAGGACGACGAGGACAAGGACGACAAGGACGATGAGGACGGTGTCAGCTTCTGGATTGACTGAATGGACTGACTAACGGACCAGATGGCCCTCCGACGGCCTGTTTGAGCGCGTCTCGCAGCGTATCAAGCGCCAGATCGAGACCGTCGAGGACATGACCGGCGACATGGACCCCAAGACCAACTTTGCCCTGATTGTCATCCAGACCGAGCTCGAGCGCTTCAAGTACTTGGTGCGCAGCTACCTGCGGGCGCGCCTGGCCAAGATTGACAGGCACACCCTGCACTACCTGTCGACCCCGGACCTGCGCGCGCGCCTGTCCGAGACCGAGCTGGCCTACGCCACCCGCCACCAGGCCCTGCTGCACGACCACTACCTGTCGTCCTTCCTGGCCTCCTTCCCGCCGGGCCTGCAGAACCTCAACGACACCGCCGGCAACACCAGCATGATCGACGCGCCCGACCTCGACACCGCCGTGTTCGTGCGCCTGCTACGCAGCGGCGCCGTGCGCAGCCGCGGCACCGACGTTGACGAGGTCGTGCAGGGCGTCGACGGCGACATTCTGGTGCTGCGCTGGTCGGACGCGAAGCCGCTGGTGGACGCCAACGACGCGGAGCTTGTATAGGTGTATAAATAGGGACGGGGTGCGTGCCACGCCGGGGAAATTACAACGCGGTAGCATCTGCGATCTGTGCGGGGAATGGATGCACCCTCGCGAGTCTGGAGCAAACGATGGAGCAGCGATCCTCACGGCGTGATAGCCCGCTCCTCAACTCACCGCCCTTCTGTTTTTGTTATGCACATTAATGTAAGATATTGTATCTTACTTCGTATCTCACGGAGCACACAGGAATTTGCCTCCGTCAACGTAAACAAAAACAAAAATCGGTACTTGCTTACGCACAGTCGTTGCCCTTAGGACCGCAATTTTAATTCGAGAGACAAAAGCAAGGTCTGGGGTCGTGGCAATGCAAACAAATCCTGCCCTGCCACCAATGAGAACGTGCAGGATGGGGCTGTCTCGAAATATACGAGTTGTTAGCACTTCGTACTCGTATACAAGGACTTACTTCTAAGAGTATAATACAGGTCTGACGGCCCCTTCTTGCATCTTCACTCTCGTCCGTAACTCTCACTCTTACACTCGCTTGGCTCTGCTCCTTCCATTTGTTGCAACGTCTCTCCCTCTCCCGGCTTTTTGTATTTTTTTTTTTTGTATTTCTATTTTTTTTTTTGAATAATCTCTCCTCCAGAGCTCTCTCTAATTACTCCTCCTTCAACCGTCAATATGCGCTTCTCCTCCGCTCCCCTCCTCGGCATCTTTGCCGTCTTCGCCTCGGCCCAGTCCACCACTGCCACAACCTCGAACGCCGTGGCCCAGACGTCGGCCCAGGCCACCATAGTCAAGTGCCTGGACGCCTGCGACGCCAGCGACGTCGACTGCCGGGCCAAGTGCATTGCTGTGCGTCCGCGCCTTCCCCCCCCGTACCGTGCTCGGCGTAATTGTTGCTGACACCTCTAGGTCCCTAATCCCAACGCCGCCCAGATCAACGCCACAACCGACTGCGTGGCCGCCTGTCCCCAGGGCAACGGCACCGCCGCTGCCAACCTCAACTATGAGAACTGCGTCGCTGGTTGCATCGGCGAGCACTACTATACCAGCAATGGCACGCCGACGGCCACGGCAGCCGGCGACTCGAGCAGCGGCAGCTCGGCGGCCGGTGCGTCGGGCACCGGTACCGGCACTGCCACAGGCACCGCTACTGGCACTGCCACGGGCACTGCCAAGGGCACTGCCACCGGAACTGCTACCGGAACTGCCACGCATACTGCTAAGGGAACCTCTACCGGCACTGCAGACGGCACGGCTACTGGCACCGCCACGGACACGGCTGCGAACGCGAGCGGGACGTCGAGCACTTCGACAGGCAACGGGCTGCGCGCCGCTGTATCGGCACTGGGTCTGCTCAGTTTCGCCGCTGTTCTGGTAGTTTCTCTGTAATGGGTGTGGCATGGTCATGCGATGGGATGGGTCGTTTGTATGGATTCAAACGCGAAACGAAACCTTCCGCCCCCCTGCGCTCATTCGTCAAGCTTGACCTTTTCCACGTTGCTGATCCAAGGCAGCCCCAGCTTCTTCATCTCGATGGCCAACTGAAAGAGGTAATCATAGCTGTTCTGTTAGCATGCAGAAAATAAAATACGTCAGCAAAATCGAGCAAAAAATAAGATAAAAACCCACCATTCTGCCATCACCTTGGCCTTGGCCACCGTGTCTCCCCACACGTACACGCCGTGCCGCCGCACCAGCACCGCTGACGTGTCGGGGTACGCCTCGAGCGCCTTCTCCAGGAACGGCGTCAGGTCCTCCTCCTGCGGCGTATTCTCGATCACGGGGATGCACAGCGTGTCGTGGTAGCCCAGGTTGCCGGTCTTGTCGAACCCGCGCCCGAAGCCCTTGATCTGCTCCAGATTGTTGATGCGGAACTCGGTGCTCCGCTCGCTCTCCAGCAGCAGCGTCACCAAAACTGCCCACTGGCTGTGCGTGTGGATGCAGCAGCCCGCACGCCGCCGCGTGAACGCCGCCAGGAACAGCGGTGTGCACTGCGACGGCTTCAGGCCCACGGGGCTGCGCGCGTACGTGCGCAGCGGCCGCCGCAGCGCGGTCACGGCCACGTTCTGTGCACGCGCCTGCTCTGCCTCGTACGCCGCCTGCGCCTCCATGGACAGCACGTAGATGTCCTTGGCCTGCATAAGCTCCTTCTGCACGCCGGACGGCGCCACGTACACGAGATCACTGGGTGTTTAGCAAAGAGGGGTCACCCTCTCTCTCTCTCTCTCTGAATTCGGGGTTGCTCTCACCCGTCCCGGATGGACACGCCGCCGCCCGTGCCCGTCACCCAGCCGAGAGTCCAGAACTTGGCGCACAGCGCGGGGATCTGGTTGGCTGGGTGGTTGGGGTCGCTCGACAGGACGAGGTGGTCGTTGGCGTTGGCGGCATTGGCGGTGTTGGCGGTATCAGAGGCCGCCGGGCCAGTGCCCACGGCACCGGCAACAGAGACCGCAGAGCCGGACATTTTGTGTTCTTTGGATTTTTTTTTTCCGTGTCCCGGGGCCTGGCCTCGTCGACCTTACTTAGTATTCAGCTGAGAGCAGCGTATTACTCGTAAAAAAGTCTGTATATGGCGCTATTGGAGGGTGGAGCCTCGCCCGCTGCAAAGTTTCTTTTTCTCTCTCCCCCCCTGGCCCACTCCGCAGACAAAGTCTCGATTTCTCGATTTCTTGTATTTCTTGTAGGCGCCACGTGTGCCCGCCGGCCGCATACATACGTCGGGATCTAGAGAGGCTGCGGTGGTTTTCTCTGTGTATTAAATGTGGCTGGGACCGATTTTTCCAGCTGTCCTTTCCATCGTGCTTTCTTGTCGTGACCCATCCGCGGTGCAAGACACGCCGGACGTCCGCAGGTGTTTGTATTATAGAGAACCTCACACGTGCCTCCTGTCCCTTTCTTCTCGTTTGCAGAGGAGCCCTAATAATCAGCTGTAAGATAGTTGCTCCTTCCTGGTGCGGCCGTCTTGACGCGCGGAAGACCTAAAAGAGGCAGTCGCTCTCCATGGAAGATTCGAAGCTATTCCACATTATATGGAGTAGCTCCTAGCACCGCCTGAAGCAGCCCACGCCCCGCACTTGCCCAAAATGCTCCGTCCTGGATGGTTTGACCGCTGTCCTCGGCCAATCAGGCGCTGCGATCGGCGGGCGGAAGCATCGCACAGGGAGACGAGCAGCAAGGCGCCAAAAAAGGACACGTTGGAGCAAACCAGCCAAGCTTCGTCAGAAAGCACCCCGTCACCCCCAAACGGTTTTTTAACACGTCTCTCCTCTCCACGCCTCTCTCTCTCCTTCTTTCCTTCTTTCTTCCCCTTCCTTCTCGTCTTTGAATCATTTTTTTTCCTCCGCCCGTCTTCCTTCTTGTGCTTCTGGGCGAGCTTCGGTCCTCTTCGTATCCAGACCTCCTGGTCGCTTGTTCCATCTCTCACCCGCAACCCGCCCTTCTTCCACCATGCGCATCAACACTGTGGCCGTTGCGCTCAGCGCGGCGATGCTGGCCGGTTCGGCCTATGCCGAGGAGCCCAAGGACGAGAGCTCCTCTGTGGCGGCCGCCCAGGCGCCCGCCTTCACTGTATGTTGTCGTCCAGTGCGGTCTGCAATGCAAAGGGAGAATCAAGATACTGACTTTGCCCGCAAAGCCTACTACCATCAAGGCCGACTTCCTCGAGCAGTTTACCGATGACTGGGAGGAGCGCTGGAAGCCCTCGCACGCCAAGAAGGACACGTCGGGCTCCGACAACGAGGAGTGGGCCTATGTCGGCGAGTGGTCGGTCGAAGAGCCCTCTGTCTACAAGGGCATCGAGGGCGACAACGGCCTGGTCGTCAAGAACAAGGCTGCTCACCATGCCATCTCGGCCATCTTCCCCAAGAAGATTGACAACAAGGGCAAGACCCTCGTTGTCCAGTATGAAGTCAAGCTCCAGAGTACGTGCTGTCCTGTTTGTCGTCGTCTTCGGCCCGTCTCTCGCTAACTCTGTTTGCAGACGGCCTCGAGTGCGGTGGTGCCTACCTGAAGCTTCTCCGTGACACCAAGGCGCTCCACCAGGACGAGTTCTCCAACACGACTCCGTACGTCATCATGTTTGGTCCCGACAAGTGCGGCCACACCAACAAGGTGCACTTCATCTTCAACCACAAGAACCCCAAGACCGGCGAGTACGAGGAGAAGCACCTCAAGACCCCGCCCACCGCTCGCATTGCCAAGACCACCGAGCTGTACACCCTCATCGTCCACCCCAACAACACCTTTGCCGTCCAGCAGAATGGTGAGACCGTCAAGGAGGGCAGCCTCCTGGAGGACTTTGTGCCCGCTGTCAACCCTCCCAAGGAGATTGAAGACCCCAAGGACACCAAGCCCGACACCTGGGTCGACGAGGCCCGCATTGCCGACCCGGAGGCCACCAAGCCGGAGGACTGGGACGAGGATGCGCCGTTTGAGATCGTCGACGAAGACGCTGTCAAGCCCGAGGACTGGCTCGAGGAGGAGCCGTTGACGATTCCCGACCCGGAGGCCGAGAAGCCGGAGGACTGGGACGACGAGGAGGACGGCGACTGGATTCCCCCCACGGTGCCCAACCCTGTGTGTGCCGAGGCGGCCGGCTGCGGTCCTTGGACCAAGCCCATGGTGAAGAACCCGGCCTACAAGGGCAAGTGGTCCGCTCCGCTCGTTGACAACCCGGCCTACAAGGGCCCCTGGGCACCGCGCAAGATCAAGAACCCCGACTACTTTGAGGACAAGACCCCGGCCAACTTTGAGCCCATGGGCGCTGTAAGTTCTTCCTCTCTCCCTTCTGGGATACTTTCCATCTGTTCATAACCCGACTAACCCCCCACGTAGATTGGTTTTGAGATCTGGACGATGCAGAACGACATCCTGTTCGACAACATCTACATCGGCCACTCTGTCGAGGACGCCCGCAAGCTTGCTGAGGAGACCTTTTTTGTCAAGCACGCCGTGGAGACGGCCCTGGAGAAGGCGGACAAGCCTGCCGTGGACGAGATCAAGCCCAAGTCGCCGAGCGACCTCAAGTTCCTGGACGACCCAGTCTTCTACGTCAAGGAGAAGCTTAATCTGTTCCTGACGCTGGCCGCGGTCAACCCCGTGGAGGCGATCAAGTTTGTGCCTGAGGTGCCTCTGGCCCTCGGCGGCCTCTTGGTTCTCCTGCTCGGTGGCGTGTTCGTCCTGGGCGGCAGTGCCCCGGCGAAGCCGGCGGCCAAGAAGGCGGTTACCGAGAGCAAGAGCAAGGACAAGGCGGAGGCGTCGGTGTCGGGTGTGGACGCCGGCAAGGAGGGCACGGCCACCAAACGCGTGGCGCACACTTCGTCGTAAAGAGGGGGTGAGCGAAAAGGGCAGTTGGCAGAAAGATGACAGGAAACAGGAAAACCCGGGATTCAGAGGCCAAATCAGAAACCTGTGTGTGGGAGGCGAGATTTTGACCTCCGTTATGTATTGTCGTTTGTTTATGTTTATGGAGTACTAGGGCAATCGAAATGTATTTCTAGGGCACGCCATTCTCTTTTCCAAGGTGCTTACGGACGTCGATGTTTTCATAACAGCCGGCTTCCAAAGTCGGCTTCGGCGCCCGCCGAAAGTGGGGTACATTGTTCGGGTACCGGGCAGATATGTGCCGAAGATGGTCTCCGGGATCGCTCTGATCCCGAGAAGAAGCGACAGCATTGCAGCCATGTACGGATGCCGATTTTGTGTGTTCTGCCCGGCAGACACGATTTGAGACTCATCGACGGACGGGCGTTCGAGGCGTTTCGCAGCATCCCCGCCAGCGAGCGCTCTTGTCCGCATAACCTTTTCCACTACAGCGTCCAGCCAAACAGAACTTGGGACGTTCTCGGCATTCAGCGGCTCTGTAGCGCATCTTTAGGACATCGTCTGCCCCACGCCGATCTTGTCCCGCGCGCAACCTCTCCTCTTGCCGCTGAAATCCGTTCTGCCCAACAGCGGATATCAGCGCAGGAAGCGCAACCGAACAAATAATCCTCATCTAGGGCTAGGGCAAGTGCTCTTGCTGCTTTTTTCTGGAGTCCGGTGGCTCTAAATCCTGTCAGCCGTCTTACTGCCTGCCCATCGTGCCTGCCGTCTTAGCCCTGTCTTTCCCCACCGTTTTCTCCACTCCCCTCCGCACTTCGCACCGAGCGGCTCCTGGCTATCATCCTATTTCTGCCCCCTCCCTCGCTCCTCCCCCCTCTCTGTTTTCTTCCCCTTTCTTCTTTGCTTGACCGGCCCCCTCTCCCCTCTCTCCCCTCTCTTCCCTCCTGTGGCTCGTTTTTATTGTTTCGTCGTCCCACCACCCAGACCTCACTTCTCGTTTGCGCCCCCTCACCATGCGTCGTTTAATATCCAGAAGCGCGGTCGCCGCCGGCCCTGCGCGCCCGGCCGTGTCTCTGGCCGCCCGGCGTGTCGCCATCGCCGGCAGTCTGGCCACCCCTCGCGTGGCCACACGGTGCCTTTCGACGTCCTACCCCCGCCACAGCCCGGCAGACTACAACGACATCAAGCTGCCCTCGACCGCCTCAAGCTACCCTACGTCCCACGTCACCAAGGCCGGTGAGGTCACCAATACGCCCTACTTCATCAACAACCGCTTCGTCGCCTCTGAGAGCACCGAGTTGATCGATCTGCACGACCCGGCCACGAACGAGCTGGTCACGCGCGTGCCCCAGCTGACCGACGCCGAGCTCAAGAGCGCGGCGGCCGCTGCCGAGGCCGCCTTTCCAGCCTGGAGCGCCACCAGCATAATTCACCGCCAGTCGATCATGTTCAAGTTTGTCGGTCTTATTCGCGAGAACTGGGATCGTCTGGCCGCTAGCATCACCCTGGAGCAGGGCAAGACGATGCCCGATGCCCGCGGTGACGTCCTCCGTGGCCTGCAGGTGGCTGAGGCGGCTTGCGGTGCCTCGGAGCTGTTGAAGGGCGAGGTGCTCGAGGTTGCCAAGGACATGGAGACGCGCAGCTACCGCGAGCCACTTGGCGTTGTTGCTGCCATCTGCCCGTTCAGTATGTTTTCCGGTCTGCTGTTACGACGACACTGCTAACACTTGCTCTCCCCCCTAGACTTCCCTGCCATGATTCCGCTCTGGTGCATTCCGATCGCGACTGTGACCGGCAACACCCTGATCCTGAAGCCCTCTGAGCGCGATCCCGGTGCGGCCATGATCCTGGCTGAGCTGGTTCGCGAGGCTGGCATTCCGGAAGGCGTCGTGAACATTGTGCACGGCGGGCACCGCACTGTGGACTTTATCCTGGACGAGCCCTGCATCAAGGCCATCTCGTTTGTTGGCAGCAACAAGGCCGGCGAGTACATCTTCTCGCGCGGCTCGGCCAACGGCAAGCGTGTGCAGGCCAACCTGGGCGCCAAGAACCACGCAGCGGTCCTGCCCGACGCAAACAAGAACCACTTCCTGAACTCGGTTGTCGGTGCGGCCTTTGGTGCTGCTGGCCAGCGGTGCATGGCCCTGTCGACGCTGGTGACGGTTGGTCCCGAGACGGAGTCGTGGCTGCCGGAGATTGCCAACATGGCCAAGAGCCTGAGCATGAACGGCGGCTTTGAGTCGGGCACGGATCTGGGCCCTGTGATCCACCCGCAAAGCAAGGCCCGCATCGAGAGTCTGATTTCCAGCGCGGAGAAGGAGGGTGCGACTATCCTGCTGGACGGCCGCGGCGCGAAACCGGACAAGTACCCGAACGGCAACTGGGTGGGCCCGACGATTATCACCAACGTGAAGCCGCACATGGCGTGCTACCGCGAGGAGATCTTCGGCCCCGTGCTGGTGTGCCTGAACGTCGACACGCTGGACGATGCCATTGATCTGATCAACAGCAACGAGTACGGCAACGGCACGGCGATCTTCACGCGCTCCGGTGCGACGGCGGAGACGTTCCGCCGCCGCATCGAGGCCGGCCAGGTTGGTATCAATGTGCCAATCCCGGTGCCATTGCCCATGTTCTCCTTCACGGGCAACAAGAAGAGCATTGCGGGCGGTGGTGCTAGTACCTTCTACGGACGGCCGGGCATCAACTTCTACACGCAGCAGAAGACGGTGACGTCGCTGTGGCAGGCGGCGGACGCTCTGTCGCAGAAGGCGGACGTGTCCATGCCGACGCTGCGTTAAAAGAGAGAGGACTTTTTGCTGAGAAGAACAGTGGGACGATACGAATTGTGAGTGCATGATTTTGGCAACTTTTGGGCAAAGAATGTACGCATACTTCGAGACGAAATTGTTTGGATTAGCAGCATATAAAAGAACGATCGAAGAACAAAAGTTGGGTGTTTGTTTGATTGATTCCAGCTCCTGACATGAATGGGAACATGAACGCGCATGTCCGAGAGCATAAGTCGTTACACTAAACTAGTCTTGCCCACCTTTTACATCTTCACGGTGCTGGCTTGAGCACTTGCCGCGGCCTTTTCCAGCTTCTTTTCGCGGCGCTTCTGACGCTTTTGCTGGCGCTTCTGCTGGCGCTTCAGCTTCGGTTTCTCGGTGCGGGCCTTGCGGCGTGTCTCCCGGCGCTCTGTCCGGGTCTCGGCCTCGGCCCTGTCGGCCAGCCGGGCGGTGACCCAGGCGGCGGCGGCAGCGATGGCAGACTCGGGATTGCACTTGTGGGTGAGGAGGTAGCCTTGCAGCTCGGCCGGGCTGAAGGTGCGCTCCGGGATGGCGGCGGCAAAGGCGGCGGCCTGCTGCTGCAGGCGGGCCTCGGCAACGGCGTCGTCCTTGGCGTCGCGGACGGCGTGCTGTCGGTTCTGGGGCTGCTCCAGATCGCCCTCAAGCATGGCAAAGATGGAGCGGAAGAGGGCGGCGGCCATGACGCGGTCGGCAAGGTCGAAGTGGATTTTCATGTCGACGCGGCCGGGGCGGACGAGGGCGTCGTCGAGCTTGTCCACGTGGTTGGTAGTCATGATGAGGATGCGACCCTCCTGGCTGGCGACGCCGTCGAGGATGTTGAGCAGGCCCGATAGCGACAGGTGGCCGACCTTGCCGTTGGAGCGCTTATGGTCGCCGCCCTGGGACGTCTTTTGTTTTTGGCGACTGGCACTGCTGCTGTCGCTGGAATCGCTGGCGTCGCTATCGCTGTTGCTGTCGCCGTCGCTGTCGCTGTCGCCGTCGCCGTCGCTGTCACTGTCGCTGTCGCTGTCGCTGTCGCTGTCGCTGCTGCTGTCGTCGAAGCCGGCCCCGGCACGGTGAGCAGGCTTGTTGTCGCGGGTGTGGGTCAGGCCAGCGGTGTCAATGTCCTCGAGCAGGACGATGCAGCGGCGCGGCAGGTCGTTGAACAGGCTGGTCAGGGTCTCTTCGGTGGCGGCGGTGCCGTTGAGGCTGACCATGTAGATTTTCATGTTGAAGTGGCCGGCCAGCGACACACTGAGGGACGATTTGCCGGTGCCGGGGGGCCCGTACAGCAGGTAGCCGCGGCGGTAGGGGATGCCACGGTTGATGTACCAGCGGCGGGTCTGGGGCTTGAGGTAGTCCTTGATGTCGGCGACGAGGTCGCGCTTGGTGGCTTCGTCCAGGATGACGGTCGACAGCGGGCGCGGATTGCGGGCCATGCAGCGCACCCAGGTGGGTACGTTGGCGTGGTAGCCGGAACTGCTGCCGCGGAAGATGACCGTCTTGGAGCGGTCCTGGCGCAGGTACAGGCGGCGGGTCTCGAGCAGCAGGGTCTTGAGGATGGTGGGTCGGCGGCCGAAGCACGAGAGGGTGATGGTCTCGCGCTGGGCGATGCGCGATGGGTCGCCGCTGCGGCGGAAGACGAGCGGCTGACCGCGGAACCAGAAGTAGTACGTGCCGACCGAGGGCGTGTACGACAGCGGCTTCTTCTTCCGGCGGCGACGGCCGGCGCGTTTCGTCAGAGCGGCGACAGAGTTGGACGCGGCGCCGCTACCGCCCTCGTCGTCCGAGTTGCCGTCGGCGTCGATGCCGGTGTCGCCGTCGTCGTCGTCGTCGTCGTCGCCGTCGTCGCCGTCGTCGCCGTCGTCGCCGTCGTTGCCGTTAACGTTTGAGCCCGAGTAATAGTAGCGGCGGCGCTCTAGCTCTTGAACGGACCAGTCGCGCGTGCCGACGATGGTGTTGACGATGAAGCGGCGGGTGCTGCGCGCAAACGGCTGGAACGTGACCCAGGTCATGAGCATGTTGTAGACCTCGTCGTCGTAGTGGATCTCGACAGTGCACATAAAGTGCGCCTCGAACGTGTCGTACAGGTAGCGCACAAAGTACTTCCAGGCAAAGACGGCGCTGCCGAGCAGCACAATCAGCGGAAAGTACAGGTTGAGGTCGATGTGCAGATAGCGCTGCAGGGCGCCGGTGAACATGGACATGCCGGGGAAGAAGAAGTCGAGCAGCACGGCGGACGGTGGCGCCGTGGTCTTGGCGAACGGGTCGCCGGCCAGCCCAGCCGGGATGCCGCCGGGGTCGTCCATGGTCGCTGGAGGCGGTTGGGCGACAGAGGAAGAGGAGGAGGAGGAGGATGGGGGACAGGCGGGCAGGAGAGCAGGGGACAGAGCCCTTCTTTATGGTCCTGCTCCACGCAGTCGTCACGGCCACGAGGCCCAGAGGTGAGTATCTCTTTGTGTTTCTTTGGGGGGGGGTTTTGTTTCTCTTTTCTACTTGGCTTACTTCCAGGTAGGCAACAGCTCACATCCAGGCAACACAGTCACACGCTATGCTTGTTTGTGTGAATGAGACCCGGGCCCGGAAGACGACGCTACTGGACCACCACGGCTGGTTCACCCTGGCCGTGACGGCTGTGCAGCTGGGCGCAGGCCCACAAAACGCCCTTGGCCCGCCATGTCGGCAAGCGCCCGTGCAGCAGACCCCGTTTGGTGGGCGCAGTGCGACGGCGGCGGCCGAGCCCAGAGGCGAGGTCGGCGAACGACAGACCGCCTGAGGATTGTGTCCGGCGGCCGGTGACAAGGCATCGGTCGCATCGTGGCCTCGTACATGCACGGCGGCACGGCACAGGCAGCACTTGTGTTGCCAGGAGTTCCCAGGTGTTTCCAGCAGTGGGCGTGGCACGGCCTCTGCGCTCGTCTGTGCTTGTAGAACGATCGCTTGTTTTCCTCTGGATGCAGTACGGTTCACTGCGGCGTGCCGTTGGATATCGATGATCATAAACGCATATTGAAACTATGGGATATCTCGAGAAAGGAATACAAACAGGGACGACACAACATCCACCCAGGGGGTGCGAACAACCTTTGCTTCGCAGGGAGGAAGGGATAAAAAGAAATGAAGAAGACCAGAAGACGAGAAGACGACGGCGAAAAAAAAAAATGAAAAAATACAAGGAAAGACAAAGACAATAAGACAAGGAGAGGAAAAAAAAAGAAAAAAAAAAATACAACAAGGGGGAAGGAAACAGGGCACAACTTCCCTACCCAACGCGGGAGGACACCCCCGGATGACCAGGGTAGCCGTGCGGTTGACCCGGCATCGCGTTCGGCACCCGGCCGGGCCCACCGGCCATACCAGGCCCACCGGCCATACCAGGCCCACCGGCCATCCTGGGTACGCCACCGGGCACTCCGCTGGCCATCCCGTTCGGCATTCTGCCAGCACCGCCAGGAAACCCCTGGGACGGCTGGCCAGAGAAGCGCTGGCCGGCGCCGCCAACACCGGCGCCAACACCGGCGCCAACACCGGCGCCAACACCGGCGCCAGCACCGCCACCGGCCGTTTGCCGGGGCATGGAATTCGACGGGACGGTGCGCGCCTGGCCGGCGGCCGACGTCCTGGGCAGGCCACCGTATGCGGCAGCCGAATCCCGCGGGCGGCCGCGCACGCCGTTGGGTTGGTGGGAGGACGAGGGGCTGTGGCGGCGGTGGCGGCCGTAGTCAGCGCCGTTGTCGCTGCCGCCGCCGCTGTCGTCGTCGCCATCGTCGTCGGTCGGCCGGCGCTTCACAAAGTACATCTGCGGCGTGGTGACCACCCGGGGGCCGCCGCGGCCGGTGTCCTCCAGGCGTGCGACGTTGTCGCGGCGCAGATGCAGCACCTGGTGCGGATTGCCGCCGGCAGCCCACATGAAGAACTTGAGGGCGGACGGCCGCTCGTGGACGCTGGGCAGCTTGACCTTGCTGGTGTGGACATCGAGGACGCTGGACGCGTCCGAGCTGCGGCTGGAGCTGCTGGAGCTGCTGGAGCTGCTGGAGCTGCTGGAGCTGCTGGAGCGGCTGGAGCGGCTGGAGTGGCTGGACCGGGAGTGGCTGGGCCGGCGGGAGGACGAAGACGACGAGGGGGAGTACTGGCGGGACATGTTTGCGAGGCGCGATTCAGTAGCAGAAATACTGATGAGGCAACAAAGGTGAGGGAGGAGCTGACGAGGCAAAAAAATACACTGCCAGAGCTCACGATGCCTCCTCCGAAAAGCAAGGCTGGACGGGCCCTTTTATAAACAAAGACAGACCAGCTGGCCATCGCAGGCAGGCCGTCCTGGCAGACCGCACAGCCACTCCAGAGACAAGAGATAAGACCACCCGGAGACCGACTGCATCCTGCACGACACGACACGACACGACGACACAACGAGGGGCCTCGTCGCCACCGCCTTTTCCCCGTCGTGATGCGCATGTGCAGCGGTGCGTTTTGTGCAATCATGACGCAGACGGCCGCAAACCAGCGGCCCAAAGAGCGGGCAGCCACGAGCCGCCAGCCACCCCCTCACCCCTCCCTCTGGGCGTCGGGCGTTGCTGCTGCACGGCCGCGACCAACGGTCCTACCAGCGCGCAGGCCGGCCCTCCACGGGGAAAAGGAGGGGGGACCGTGACGGGCTGTGAGTGGTGGCCTGCCGGCAAGACGAGGCTGTCTTCTGTTGGCTGTCGTCCGCCTTGTTTTGGTCAGTTTTTTTTTCTTTTTTTTCTTTTTTGGGGGGGGGTGGTTTTTTCCGCTCCTTGTTCTCTGCTTGCCTTTGTTTTCTTCGGTTCTTGCCCGTCTTTTCCCTCCCAGCGGTCAAGTCGCCTTTGGCACAAGCGCAGCCTTGTTTTCGACGGGCAATCGTCATGATCGTGCCGAAACCACGGAGCCTGAAACAACAGAGCGCCGAAAAAGCATCATTGGACAGCATCTACATCCTACCTCCGTGCTCGATCGTATCTTCCGTTCCGCCCGCACGTGCGATGATTACACATGCTGGGGAAGCCCCGGTTCCCTCGGAAAAGCCCTTCTTCCAGAACGGGCCACAAAATAGACGAATCCCGCATCGGGCACTGGCCTCCTCCGCACACGAGAAAGGAAGCACACCGCAGAATAAGGATGGGCGGCGATCCTCTGACAAAACTACGGAGTACGATACGATACGGAGGCGCCTCGGCCAAGGTCGGGCAGGGGGGGCGTAGTATTGTAAGATATCTTATTACGGGCAGGCCCTCCTGACCGTTTCTCTGTGCGAGTCGCCGCTCTTTGTTCACTTCTAAAAAGTGGTCCTCCCCGCCGGGGCCAATCACAGCGCGCGGTCTGAAACCCCATTGACCCTGCTTGCTGTTCCTGGCGATTCTCGGAGGATACATACCGCTATAGGGAAAGAGCCCACTTTTGAGCAGGATGGCGCTCATTTTATCGTTTGGTGGCTGATCTGGACGGAGGCGTCCTGGCGTCCTGGCGTCCTGGCGTCCTGCTGCCGTCCTGGCTGGCGTCCTGGCGTCCTGCCCCCATTCGCCAGGAGAATACGAGACGCACGACCAGACCAGCCGGCTCTCCGTAATCCATCTTCTTCCCTCCGATGGCTTTCGCGCGCGGGCCCCGTTCTCCTCCCTCCCGTCTGCATGGAAAACGGAAAAACCGAAAGCGCTGGCCCCTTTCCCAGCTTTTAATCCATTTTACGAGTAGATATTCTTCTATCTCCGCCGCGAGATATTTTTGCCAGCCGTCGTCCAGCGAAGTCTGGCCACGCTAGCTTCTTTCTGCCCATCGCTCCTACAGTAGTGTGGTCCTCCCCCCTCCCCGAGTTTCTCCTTTTCGCTTTCGCTTTTGCTCCTACTTCGTATTCTGCCTCTCTTTTTCGTTTTCCTCTTCATTTCTTGCTCCTTTTCTCACCCACACCCCTCCCCCCCTATACGACGTCCCACCGCCTGGTCCCGGAGGAAAGAAGACACTTTTGCATTCGCCCGATTGATTTTCCTCTTCCAACGATCGAACAACAGTCTTCGCGGCTTGGTTTTTTTTCTATTTTATTGGCGACCCGACGACTTTCGACTCGATTGCCGATTGCGTGCGGCTCGACGACGGTTTTTTGACGACGCATGCGTGCTTTTTCCCGGCCGCCTCATTCCATCCATCGTCTTTCGACCGACTCCATCAATTGACGGAATCCAAACAGTCGAATCGAGAACAAGAGCATTGCAGCATCTTCGCTCTTTTGGTGTCTACGCGAAGCCCAACGTCGGCTGTGCAAACCCCGTACAATCGAAACACGGTGCTCGGTTCGTTGCCGCCTTGCTTCTGGAACGATCGGGTTCAAAAGGCGAGGCGAAACCACGAAGCCGACCGCCTGCCTCGCAGGCCACTTGAAACCGGTGGTAGACGGAAGCGCGACAAGCCCGTACGACCTTATCTGAGCGACGAGTGGCGGGAAAAGCCGTCAGTCATTGGATACCGGTTGGTTGTCCAGCACGCGTGTCCGAGATACGCCTTGCAGACCAAAAAAAAAACGACTCGAGCACACGCCTCCAAACGGGACACACGCCCAACTCCCCTTCCCTCGCGCGGGCTGTGCGCAGAAATGGACGGTTCCAACAACAAAGTGTCGGATTTTGAGCGCCGGGCCTCAAGACGGATCTCCCGCACTGCCTCTGTCCGTCCCACGGGCGATGCTCATGACGCCGACGCTGGCGATGCCTTGCCTGACCGAAACCTCGAAGATGACACCCCCAACAATGCGTACGATGACTACAACCTCGCCCTGGCCGCCGTCGTATCCGACGGCTTCCGGCCCTCACCACCAGGCGACTCCGCCAGCACTTATCCCGCTGCTGCGAACACCCGTCCTCTCGATTCGCACATGAGCAGGCCTTCCGTTTCCTCTACCGCGTCGGAAACGTTTGCCGATGGCGAGACGCTCTCTGGGTCGTCTGGCCCGGCACCCAACTCACCTTCCTCTAACCTTTCATCCCTTGTGCCATCCACCTCGGGCACCTCCTGCACACCGTCCCTCCCACAATGCCGCGATCTGGATCCGCAGACACAACCCGACTCGGTCCTGCCATCCTCGGCGCCACAAGGGCGTTCGGCTCAAGACCGCCCAACAAGTATCGCGAAACCTCCCGCAGGCTACATATTCCCTTCCATCGCCGGCGGCGGCAGCAGCAGAGCGAGTCGGATGAGTGGGCGCAATTCCGACGCCGCCTCTGTTGCTTCGAGCAGCATGCCGCAGATCCAAGTCGACGAACCGTACCAGGGCCCGTCGGGGCCCTCGTTCCCCTACCAGCTGTACCCGCAAAATGTGCGCATGGCGAGGACCGCCAGCACGTCCACCGCTGCGCATTCGGTTGCACCCGAGCCCGACACCGCCTACACAGGCCCACGCGGTCCGACATTCCCCTACTCGATGTATCCCCAGACCGGCATGCCGGTTCTCAATACTGTCCCTGTCGCTGGCATTGCCGGCATCCCTGTCGGCTTCTCGGGTATGCCCGACAACTACCAGCGACGCATCGGACCCGATGGCGAGGACGTTGCCGACATGATTGGGCCGGACGGCCACACGGAACAACTCCCACCCTACTCCAAATACCCCGAGGACACGTACGCCCGCAAAATGGCTGCCACAGCCAGTGCCTCGCAGCCGGATCCGTTGGCCGACGCGCAGATGGCGTCTGCCTCCTCCGTACCGCCAGGCACCGCCGCACAACCAAACACGGTTCCGATTGATCCGATTGAGATGCCGCAAACAGACGAAGAGGCGGCGCTGGAGCCGCTGCTACCAGCACGGGAGCCCATGCCGGCGCCGCCTGTTCCCGCACACCCGCACACGTTGCTGGGTGCCATCCAGCCGGTTCCCGGCGCCGGTGGCCTCGGCTTGGCTGCTCGGAATCCGGAATACGATGGCACCGAAGACATTGAGTCCCCGCATTCTCGCCACTCTCTGAGGAGTTTCAACTCCGAAGGCAGCAGCCGGGAACTCAACGCGGCCGCCTACAGCGAGAAGGGACGGAGAAGGCCCAAAAACGCGCTCAAGCGCATTGGTGGCCGGCGTCTGCTGGACGTCGTACCGTGTTGGGCCATCTGCTTGTTGATTGCTATTCTCATCGTGTTGGCAGTTATTCTTGGCGCCGTTCTCGGTTCCTTTCTTGCCAAGCACAAGAAAGGGGCAGTACACCGCCCTGTGTATGTTTATGTGCAGCGCTCCTTTGTTGGTGGTTTTCTTTTGTCTTTCCAAAACATTTCTTGCTGACTCGTGTTCTCCAGGGGGGACACATACCCGACCGCGGTGACCGTGACGGTCGATGCCACGCCGATACCAACACCTTCTGGCCTGCCTAACCTCCCACTCGGCACCTTTAATCTGCAGCTGCAGAGAGAATCCGCACCCGCCGCATGCTTCAATGACACCAAACAGGCCTCGGCTTGGAGCTGTAGCATACCATTCATGCAGCAGATGTCGATCACGATTGATGTTTCTGCGCCCGCAACCAGCGGCGCGCAGTACACTATCGACCTTACGTGCAACGAGTCCACCACAGTGAGCAATAGCGTCTTTTGGTATGGCGAGCAGCCCCCGACGTTCGGTGGCCCGATGCCGCTGCAGCTTGTCAGCGACACCGCTGAGCCAAACCGCGGGCCGGCTTGGTTCAAGATGGTGCCGTACAACAAGACCGTCATCGTGCAAGAGTCGCTCTTGACTCCAACTCCGACTGCGGCCTCGGTGAACCGGCGGGAGATACACCAGGCATTGGAGACGACTGCGCATTATGGCGCGTCCAACCCGTTTGCCAAAAAACAAACGCAGGTGGCCTTGGAGGGCGACAAGCCGTGGATATGTACATGGCCGGACACCGTCCTGGAGGTCTTCATCTATCCCAACCAGAACGCCAGCTCTCCATCCCAGTTCTTCACCGCATGGCCTCCGCCAACGATGAGCAGCACCCCGATACCACCCCCCAGAACAGCCACCCATGGTGCCCCGTACACGGCCACGACAAGCACGCCCTCGATCACGTCCACCTCGGCACCCACGGCCTTACCGACGTTTATGAGCTTTCCGCCACCGCCCATTCCGCCGCCATATCCGCGGGTCGTGAAGGTGGAAGAGCGCCGCATGGCCGACTCGCCACAGGCATCGTGTACTCAATACGAAATGAAGGCAGGCGACAATGGGGTTGTTGCCGTTCCCATCACGGACGCCCAGGGCAACCTGGTCCAGGTTGTGATTTCGGAAATCGAATCTGGGCCGGCCCTCAAGCGCACCGTCCATAGTCTTGAGGTAGATGCGTCGAGTCTCAGCCAGTGCGGCTGTGTCTGGATGATGACATAGCCTGTGCTGTTGTACATTTGGTTTTTTGTTTGTTTTTGTTTGTTTCTTTCTGCATGCGGAAAATCGGCTGGTTTCCGTCGTTGTTTTCACCATTAGCGAAACGAAAGTCTTTGGGTCAGGCGTTTTTATTTTTATTTTTAGTATCAGTTCTTGGGATGGGCACAACGGAATTGGGAACGGTTTTTTTTCCCGGGGGTTGTTTCCATATACATGTATATATTCACCATGGTTTTATCATGCGAAGCATCTAGATCGTCATTATTACTCAACGAATGTTGCTTTTTCCTACTGTCACTGACTCTCATGTTGTGGTGCTCGCGCATATTGTAAACAAATTTCTGTCTTCAAGCCGCAAAAACCACAGGTGATATATACAATTGCTGTTCGTTGTCCAGTCCCGATCCAAAGGCATATGCTATATCCAAAGCGCGCCATATGTACAGTAGATAGGTCGGCAATATTGTCAGGAGAAAGAAAAGAAAACCCCTCAGATGAGGCTTGGGAATATATCAAACCAAAACACAAACGCCAGTCCCACATCATGCAGCCTTGTTCATGGCCAAGGGGGAACAAAAAAACGTCCAAAAAATGGAAGAATGAAAACACAATCTGTGATGTGACGGTCCCGTTCCGACGACTCACGTCCCCCGGTAGCCCCCGTAGTTCCCATAGCTGCGAGCTGGCTGTGGCTGGGCAAGTGGCGGGGGGCTGGCTGCACCATTCATGGGCCGGCTGCCATCGTTCATGGGTGAGTTGTTAACAGAGTTGAAGTTGAAGCCGCCGCTGTTCTGCAATGCTGGCGAACTGGACGCGCCGTAGCCGGTGGCAGCGCCCATGTTCCCGTAGCCATTCCCGTTGCTGGTGCCGGTGCTGTTGCCGTAACCATTGCCACTGCCACTACCGCTGCCGTAGGCGTTTCCGCTTCCGTTGCCGTTGCCATAGGAGTTACTGTTGCCGTAACTGCTGCCGTAGCCATTACCATAGCTGCTTCCGTAGCCATTGCCACCAGCATTTCCGCCCTGGTTTCTGCTGGCGTTACCAGCATTGTTGTAGGTTGTGCTCGAGCCCGTGTACTGGCGTTGAGGGGGCGGCCGCGCATTCATTGGACCGTTGCTCGGAGGGGCGTAACCGCCGCTGGAGCTTGTCCCGATTTCATACGGACCAGAGCCTGTGCTAGGGCTCCCATACCGGCCGGGACCAGTCGGTGCACCAGCCCCATAGACAGGCGCTGGTCCTGCGGGAATACCGCTATCGCCCGAATCCAGTTCCGCAATATTAGATGTTGGGTCCACGCCGTAACTCGGCTGGCCTGCAGACATGCTTGGGACGTTGCTTGGGCTGTTGTGACGGTAGTCGTTATAACCGCCGCCCTGGTACTTTTCCCCGTAACCTGGGTTCCTTTGCTGTCCTGGGGGAGGGCTCGCGCCGTAGCCAGTCTGCTGCGGGGTGTTGTTCTGGTAAGGGAGTGTTGGCTGTCTGCTGGTACCCATGGCAGGCGTGCCATAGTTGTAATCCTGGGTATAATCCGCGCTGAGATCCGAGACATCGCTGTAGCGGGTAGTGCCATAGACTTCGGGGCTGCTCCGGCTGTATGGATCGGTCGCGGGAGGAATAGCACCAGTAGCAAGATAGCCATTGGACACAGCAGGGTGGTTGCCGTTCCTGTTGGCTACTGAGGGCATGCTCGGTGGGCCATAAGGACTTGCCATGTTGTTCGGGCTAGAGATTGGACTCGGGCTTCTAGTGCTCCGCGCAATAGCGGCAGCGGCCATGTGTGGCGTGTGGCCGGCGGCTTGACCCATGGCCTGACCTGGGATTTGGCCTGGTGCGTGGCCGGCATCCTGCTTTTTCCCAAGATTGTCCATCTCCACCTCCTCCTCTTCCACGTACACCTTCGTGGTGTTGGCTGTCTCCCAGCTGGGCATCACGGGCAGTGAATCGTCGTTACCGTGGTTGGCCGTTTTGCTGACGTCAAAGCTTGCAAACTGGGGCGGCTCGTTGAAAGGGGGAGGCTTTGCGGACGGCATGGGTGGCATAGCGCCCACGGTCATTGGGGCTTCAGACCGGTATCCTCCTTGGTTTGGCGGCAGGTATGGCTCATCTAGGTACTTGTTTCGCCTGTTCCGCGGCGGATCACAGCAGCCACAACAGTTACCGCAGCACTTCAGACAGGAGCAGCACTCGCAGCAGAAGGACATGCCGCAGCACGCGCAGCGTGCAATACACCAGACAATGGAGAGGATGAACAAGCCACCAATGATAATGACGGCGATCACGGGCCATCTGAGAGCGTTAATAGCCGTGCTTGGTGACAAAGGGCTGAAGCACACCACTGGAGAAACATACTTGCAATAGACCGCGTTCATGCAGTTGTCCCAGCTAGAAAAAGCCGTTTTGACGTCGGATACGTCCCGAGTCACAAGAACAGGTTGCACAGCGGCAACGACCACGTCGAGCACTGTTCGCCGCGAGCGCAAGCTCTGCGCCATGGCGGCGTCGATTGACGGCATGGTGACAGGCTAAAGGGCGAAGCGAAAGACAGCGACGGTGTCCTAGGAATTCAAGACAAACGCGGAAGCGAGTGTTCCTCCGGGCCCAGCCCTGCACCGCTAATATCTGAAAGGGAGGTGTTTTAGTGTTGCTCTAAGCCGTCTGTTCCATCCTCCCGGGAGGGCAATATCGAGGCGTTCGGGCAGTTAGTGCTAAGCGCCGCAGACGAGCCGGGCGAGAGAGGGGCGAGGCGGCTTGAGGCAGTGTGTTGCAGACGCGTCGGCGGTTGTCACATTAGGCGCTGGTGGCAGACGGGGGGATCGCGAGAGCGAATGCTAATACTGGCAAGACACGGGGTTGAACAGAAGGAAGAATAGGAGAGGAAGAAACGAGAGAAGAATGTTGAAGAACAAGCAGGGAAAAGAGTGACGAGAAAGCAGCAAACAACAAGCGGTGCACAGCTTAAAAAAAACCCCCCCAAATCCAGAAGACTCGCTGGTCAGTTTCCAATCGTCATCAGTGCGAAATGAAAAGAGAACAGGAGAGGCCAAAAAAGAAAGAAAAAGCCTCCCGCGACGACGATGACAGGGGACAGCCATCGAGAGGAATGGGGGGGGGGGGGCAGGGGTTGGTGCGGCACGACTGCTGAAATAGGGGTTGAGATGCAGGAACTAGGGACGCTACGGGGCAAGGCGTGCCCCATATTATAACAAACCTCCCGCACCAAGGACCAAACCGCAGATTGGCGCAGGAGGGTCTGTAAGCTTACGAAAACACTCACCAGGCTGCATCCTTCCTTCTATGGCTTTCGTCATTGGAAAGCTAAAATAAGAAAGAATGACCAAGGTCGAGTGGCGCGACTGCCGCCTAGATCGGTCCTTGCCTTACGATTACGAGTATAAGCTATATACGAGGCAAAAGGAAGGCGCGAGGGAGTCGAGACGTATGCTTTACATGGTAGAAGATACGCAAACTTGTGCGCGAAAGCCAAGACACTGGCGTTTGAGATTACGATGGACAAAAACTTATGCTTGCTCGCCCGCCCCTCCCGGTCTGACGGTCTAGTGTGGCGGTGATAAGACTGCGCCACAAGACCTGCTGATTGCAAAACACTACCTGCCACATACTAGGCGGCCTCCGACTCGCCGAGGCGCAGTGCATGCAACGCACGCCCAAGGCAAACCATGGCCTGTTGTATTCAACGTTTGATCCATTGCTGCCTGAGAGCGTCCCGTTGTCTCTCTACCGTATGCAACCGCCCCAAACGCCCTGCACCGAAATAGCCCCAAACATGATAAAACCACAAGCACATGGACGAGAGAGATCGAAACCAAAGCAAAAGTCGTTTCCACAAAAACCAAAACCAGCGCGTTTTTCGCATTGCAAGTGTGTCGTAAAGAGTGTTGTCGGATCTCGTATCCGGCGTCCCAGCACCATCCCACCCCCCTGCTCTACTTCTTCGTCGGCGGCGGCCCCTCCGGTGCCGTGTACTCTTCCTCGCCATTCACGCCGCGCGCAGGGTGGTAGTGCACATTGCTCGGCTGCTGCAGTGGGATGTCGCCGCCGGTCCCGTAGTAGCCCTGGTTGCTGCCACCGGTCGGGCTGTACTGCGGCGGCGGTGCAGTGTACTGAGGACCCGCAGTGTTGTACTGCTGCGCGCCACCGGCGTACTGCGGCTGCGGCTGCTGCGGGGCGGCGCCCGGGCGCGCCCACCAGCCGCTCTGAGGACCGTACCGGGTCGGGCCCGGGTTGCGGCGGCGGCGGTTGCGGCGGCAGACGAGCAGGATGGCGCAGAGGAGGAATAAGAAGATGACGATGCCGGTGAACACCCAGCGACCCCACCAGTTCCACCGCGAATAGCAGTAGCCGTTGGAGTAGTGGTAGCCGCTGCCGCAGTCGTAGTTGTAGCTGTGATGGGATGTCAGTGTCAAGCCGGTCGGCGAGGGAGAGCAAGCGAGCAGAACCTACCGAGGCGCGAGCGTCGCGTCGCCAGCAAGAAAAGGAGCCATGTTTTTGCTGGTTATTCGGGGTTTTTTTAGTGCTTCGGGGGACGTATCGATGAAAATAGGTTGATGGAAAGTGCGATGCAAAAACAAAGAAAGGCCTGGCAAGGACGGTGGCTGGCGATGGCTCATATACAAGAGGGCAGGTGACAATAAGCGGACCTGCTGGCCGCTGCTCCCACCGGGGCTTGGGTAGTGCCCCACTTTCTGTCGTAAGAAAGAAAGAAAGAGTGCTGAGCCCCAGGCAGAAGCCGGAAGAAGAAACAAAGGCTGAAACCTGAGGGGCTTTATTTAGCGTTCTTTGTCGAGCTTTTTTTTTTTTTTTGGACCGGAAGCCCCTGATTACAAGAGCCGACAAGCGGCTATTTCACGCCTCTCACGCCGCCTGTCGTGTAAGAATACTCATGGAATCAATTCATCCTGCCCGGACACCGAATCCTCCTGTAAATTTACCTGTAAACCGGTAAATTCCCTTTTAGTCCAGTCTTGGTCTTGGCCGGGGCTGTGTTAGGCCCGGTGTGGTAAGCTGAGTTGGCAAGGGTCTTGGCTATTGTCGAGGTATCTTGCAAAGTACTTCGTGCCGTATTATCGGTCGCTTTGCAGAGTGGGTCGGTTGAGCTGCACTAGGAAAATTTCCAGCGCCGACCGCATCGGGCCCGTGTTCACGGAGGTGTTTTTATGACGACCCCCGGACCCGATCGCCGACCTTGTTGACCAGTTCCCTTCCGACCGCGAGCGTATAACCTTTTGCTTATCCGAAATGGCGACGCAAAGACAGGTGTTTGTTGCCGTCATTGGTGCGTCCGTGCCGTCTCTCTCCCCCCTCCCCTCCCCCCCATTCACACACCCCTCATCCCTATCTAGCTGCTGCTCATGGCTCGCGTCCTAACTTGAACCAGGTGCCGGTGGTGTTGGCAAGTGCTTCCTCGGCCAGCTGGCTGACCTGGCCACCCGCCGCCCATCCCCGCGCCTCAGCCTCTGCTACATCACCACCAGCAGGCGCGCCGTCTACCACGCCGACTACAGCGCCATCGCTGTGCCCGACGCCCTGAACCGCCTCGCCGCCACCGAGCAGACCCCGCTCGCCATCCCGCAGCTCATCGACTACTTGGCCGCCGCCCCCGCCAAGGTCGTGCTGGTCGACAACACCAGCAACCAGGACGTTGCCGACGCGTACCCGCAGATCCTCGCCCGCGGCATCAGCATCGTCACGCCCAACAAGAAGGCCTTTGCCGGCTCGTACGAGCAGTGGCAGGCCATCTTTGGCGCCGCTGCCGCCTCCGGTGCCAAGGTCTACCACGAGGCCTCGTGCGGCGCTGGCCTGCCGCTCATCTCCACGGTCAACGACCTGGTCGCCACGGGGGACACCATCACGCGCATCGAGGGCATCTTTAGCGGCACCCTGTCGTTTCTCTTCAATTCGTTTTCCCCGGCCACGGCCACGGAGGGCGCGTCCGTCAGCAGCTGGTCCGCCGAGGTTGCCAAGGCCAAGGCCCTTGGCTACACCGAGCCCGACCCGCGCGACGACCTTAACGGCATGGACATTGCCCGCAAGCTGACCATCCTGGCCCGTTTGGCCGGCCTGCCCGTCGCCGCGCCCACCGCGTTCCCAGTGCAGAGCCTGATCCCCGCCGCGCTCGAGTCCGCCGCCAGCGGCGACGAGTTTCTCGCGGGGCTGCCGCAGCACGACGCCGAGATGGAGGCCGTCAAAGCCAAGGCCGCAGCCGAGGGAAAGGTGGTGCGGTACGTGGGCAGCGTCGACGTCGCCAGCGGCGCGCTCAAGGTCGGGCTCGAGTCTTTTGACCGCGCGCACCCGTTTGCCGCCCTCAAGGGCAGCGACAACATCTTCAGCTTCTACACGAAGCGGTACGGCAGCAACCCGCTGATCATCCAGGGCGCCGGCGCCGGTGGCGAGGTCACGGCCATGGGCGTGACCGGCGATCTGATCAAGGTGCTGTCGCAGATTGCATGAGGGCATAGAGCGCGCAAAGAGACAAGACACTGCATACAATTGGTAGATCAAAATGGTAGATAAAAAAAAACATCAAAAAATTAAACGCAAGCGCCTGTCCAAACATGTAAATTGGTTCGTTCCGTTTCATTATCATTGTGGTCGGTGTTTCGGTAGCTTCTGTGCTATTCTGGTCGTCGCGTCTGCTGTCGGATCGGGTGGTTTCGTCTGCGCTTGCACTCGCGCTCGTTGCGCCTTGTGTGTTTTCGGCCTTTGCTTCTGCAGCCGCTGTGCCACTACCTCCTCCTGCTGCTGCTGCCGCTGCCGGGCATGCCGGCTGTTGGAGATAAGCCGCCACACCCACAGGCACACGTCGTACACAACTAGTCCGACGATGGGCAAGACGAAGGCCGTGCCCAGGGCCGCCTAAGTCCATTAGAACGAGTGCTCTTCGGGAAATGGGGGCAAGAAAAGAGCAGAATAGATGTGTTTGTCTCACAAACATGCCCGCGATGATGCGCACGGCCAGCGAAGAGCTCATCGGGAAGAAGACGGACGACAGCAGCGTCGGTAGCCACGAGCTCAGCAGCGGCAGTGGCCCGGCAGCTGCGGCTTCGGCATCGGCCATGACGGGATATCGTCAAATTGTGTCTGCCACGATGGGGGCCAATGCGGCCGGTAACAAAAGGACAAGGTCGGATTTCGGTTCGTTGTGTTTCGGACGGGAGGGAGGAACAAGTACTATTTGTTGTCTGCTGTGTCTTGGGTCTTTGGCGGGTGGGGTCGAGCTAGTTGCAACGGACCCCAACTGCCAGCGCGCTTCAAACGCCTGTCTCGCCACCGGCGTGCACACGTCTTGGCGACATGATGCGACCGTGCACGGCACGGAAGTCCCACGTCGCACTCCTGCTTCTGCTCGAATGGCTGCCCCCGCCGGGTAGCGAGCGGGCTTGGTCGGGGTTCCGGATTGTCTGCAGCGGCAGCTTTATCTGTCCGTCCACTTGCGTGCAAATACGATATTGCAACATACAAGGTTGTGCATGCAGCGAATCCCACCTTCCTCGTCTTCTAGGCCGGCTGCAGGACGGGCGGACGCATCAATGTGCTGGCGGAGAGGCCGGGCGATATAGCAAACAGTTGAACGAGGAGCAATCCGGGTAAACTGGGGGCGGTTATAAAGCGGTTTGTGACTTGGCGTTGCGGGTAGCTAGATCGTACCACGGGTGCACTGACGGGATACGTATTGTTGGATGGGCCTCGCTTTTTCCTCGAGGTCAAATAGAGCACATATGCTCACTCGTGCGGAACGCTTCGAGAGCACCAAACACAGCAAGTTGCCTGAGAAACCGTGGTGTATTATCGGTCGTTGCCGGCCAGAAGAACCTGTCTTTTTTGAGTGGAAGGCTCCCCAAGTGCCATCCATCATTTTCATCAGGGGAGAAGGGGGGCAAGGGAGCGGAAAGCCAGCATGGCCAAAGTGGACGGGAAAAGAAAAATGCAAATGCTATGAAGCAAATATATCCTGAAAAAAAAACACCCAATACGTGCAAAACGAGTATGCCAAAACAAAAAGGAAGATCCAACAATAGTTGTCGACAGGGGGCTCGGGCAAGAGATGGAATAGAGAGAGCAGCATGCGATAACGAGCAAAAACAAGAAACAAGCAAGCCTGCCAGTCCGCCCGAACCCAAACGATGCCAAAACGAAACAAAAGGATACCACCCGCCGGCGGCAGTGCCCCGGCCACTGCCGGCTGACTCCGAAGCCCTGCCACTGTATCACACGCAAAGCCGCCTTCGAGCCAACTGCCGCTCACCGGGCCCGCTGCACTAGCCATGACAGGACAGCATCTAGATTGGTCTCCTCTTTTGCGCTGATGCCATAGCAGGACACCTCGCGGTGCTCGATGCCCTTGAGATCGAGGGTGTCTATCAGCTCGTCCACCGACATCCTCTCCGGAAGATCCGACTTGTTTCCAAGCACCAACAGGGGGATGCCCTCCAGTGTCGGCTGCTCCATGATGGCATGCAGCTCTTCGCGTGCCGACTGGAGCTTCTGCGGGTCGGCAATGTCGACGACAAACAGGATGGCGTTGACGCCGCGGCAGTATCGCTCCCACATAGGCCGGAACCGGGGCTGACCACCAATGTCCCAGCATTTCATCGAAACGTTATTTCGCTGCACCCGCTTCATATTCAGGCCGACCGTTGGAATGGAGCTGCCAGGGGCCGGGGGGGTTGTGCATTAGTGACCAGGGAAAACAGCGGAGGAGCGGGTGGAAAGGGTGAACGGGAGCATAGGATGGCGCACGGCACTCACTCGTAGGTGAATTCACCACCCTATCAGGCGAAAAAATCGAGCGTCAGCAGCAAATGGGAACAGGATGAGATGAGGTCTTCCATACCGACAACACGTTGAGCAGGCATGTCTTGCCTGCATTCTGCAGCCCTAGCATCGTGACATCCATTTCCGTCGCCCTGGACGAGGTCAGTTGGGAGCTCTCCTTCTAGGCTTTCCTGGTTGACGGCACATACCAGAATGTCCTTAACCACCAATCATACACCTTCTTTATGAGCGAAGCCATGGCTTCCAGCGTGCTCGTCAGGAACGGCCCGCCCCGGAACTCTAAAGTCTTGGGGATATCGACAGGTGCAAGCTCGAGTTGCAGGAAAGCTCCAGAAGTGCGCAGACCTACGTCGAGGGACGGCAGCGTTCAGGCACAGAGCAGTTGGAAGTGTAGCCGAAGACGGCAGAGGACGATCGAAGGCCGGGTTGAAGCAGAGAGGGTTCGAAGAAAATGGCCGAACAGCGCAAGGGGCGTGGAAAAAGAGGGGAGGGGGGAGGAGGG
>PCDN01000001.1:2982140-2997025 GCA_002778105.1 Ceratocystiopsis brevicomis
GGGGGGGACGTTTGGTCTTCGCGGGTGTGTGGCGTGGGCGTTGAACGCTAAAGAACGAGAAGCAGGAGAAGAAGAAGACGAGGGAGAGAGGGTGGGCGAAGAGGAAGAAGTGGAAGAGGAAGAGGTGGAAGAGGACGAGAGTTGAGTGGGTTCGTTTTCCGGCGGCTGTTGACTCCGGTCAGATTGATAGAGGGCGGGGGGGGGGGGGGTTGTCGCAGCAAGAAAGGAAGGAGCGCGAAACCACAGCCGCCTGGGTCGACAAGGTGCAGCGCGCGGGCCAGGAACTTTTTTGCGGGCGGCGCAGAAGCTCAGGGGGGGGGGTGGAGGGAAATGGGATCGTTAAGGCGGCTGCAGGGTGGCGCGCTGCGAGCGAGATTGCGATGGAAAGCGACGCGGTAGGAAAGTACTCCCCTCCGTACATGCGAAAACGGCAGGGGCAAATCGCAGGCAGCGAAAAAGAGGGAAGGAGCCAGTGTGAGGGTGCTGTTCCCCACTTTCCGCTTATACGTACGTACAGCTGCACGTCGCACGCCGTACGTACGGAGGGCGTAGTATGTGCACGGGAGCGCAGAGCACGGCGCAAAGCACAGCGCTGCGCAACACGGCGCAGAATAGAGGAAGAAAACACAGAGCACGGGCGCACGGGGCACGTCTGCTAGGAGGGACCGGTCCGTGTTAGCAGGCACATGTGGAGAACGCTCGTGTCTATTTCGGACAAGAAAGACGAGGAAGCTACCGGGATCATTCTACTTTTGGGCAAGTGCAAGCGTTGGCGGCATGGAGGTCTACAAGTGTGATGGCGCCGATCGAGAAGGAAGTGAAACCAAAAGAGAGGAGAAGGGGGAGGGGGGGGAGAGAAAGGGCGTGAGAAAGAGAGACAGGGCCGTGTGACAGCACCTGCGTGGGACGGGGCCACTGGGCATTGCTCCGAGTAGGCAATTGGGGCCTGAGCTCGCCTTGCTTTCTGCCTTTTGTTGTCATCCTAGGCTCGCAACCGCTGCTGCCGCGCGTAGAATAGATGTTGACGCTGGTTGATGGATAGAGTCACGGCTGTGCCTCGTTCGATAGCGCCAGTGTGATACCGGGGCAGGATAGCGCCGCCACAACAGGATATGGGCCAGGATATGGGCAAAGCTGGAAATGGAGAAAACAAGGGGTGCGCTGTGGTGCCGCCGTGCCGGCCTGCGGGTAATAGGTTGAGGGTGGTGGGCGCGCACAGTATCGAAATCCTCCCTCCTCCTCCTGCTTCTCCTCGGCAGCCAAGGCTTCCCTGCTTTGCTGGGCCAAGAAGTCTGGACCAAAAAAAAAAAAAAAAAAAAAAAAAAAAAAAACAAGGACAGAACACGAGAATGTGCCACGGCCCGCTGCTGTCTGGCCCGTTCTCGCCCTCCATTGCTTTTCAGTCGACCTCCTGTGCTACATCCTGGCCGACGAGAGCGGCAAGGCAGCCCTGACGTTGTAGCGTGTGCACTGATTGGACGACCCTCCCCCCTCCATGCGCGGCAGGGGTGAGAACCGCCATGCGGAGTCCCGGCGCCCAGAGAAGATAGAAGATCGGCCAGCTCTGTTTCAGAGTCGGCGTCAACCAATCTGGCCGGCGACGACGGCGCTCCTGGACACAAAGGCCCAGGGAACGAACGATGCGCCCGTCCGTCGCCCGTCCCGGTGTTCAGTCCAACCGACAAACGGATCTCTGAGAAGTAAGATAACGATGTACTGTCGTCATACGGGACGCCGGTCGCAGCCTGCTTTCGCACTGTAGCATCGCCCACCCACCCACACAACAGGCAGGGGATAGGATAGCGTCCCTTGCACGCCTACGGAGTAAGGTCAAGCAGTCCACAGGTCGGGTCCGTCGTTCAAGGGCCGCGGAAGAGCACCACAAAAACGGGGAGCGCTACCGGGTGCGGCTCACCGTTTGCGTCCTACTACTGGTGGAAAGCCTGCGTAGTGTCGGACGCAAATGCGCGCAAGAGCCAGGGTTGGCCGCCGCCAGCCGACGATGGGCAAGATGCAGCGAGGTCGCATTGGGGCCAGACCAGCCCGCGACCAGGTCAAGGAGTTGTGTGCGATGCCACTTGGTGAGTGGAAGCAAAACGATATCCGAAAAACCGACAGTCCTGAAACTGCACGCGTCCTGTCAGACTTTGGTGATGCTGCACCGGTGCCGGCGGGGATGCCGTTGGCGCCCGGTCCCAGCTTCACCAAAACGAGCTACACGTGACGTCTATTCACCCCGTATTTATCGGCGGCTCTTAATTGGGCAGGGTGCGAAGAGCTCCGCAAAAAAAAAAAAAAAGACCGATAACGAAAAACTGACAGGAAACCTCACCCACTTGCTCAGCAGGTCTCTTTTCTTTGAACAAACAAACATACAAGCCCGCTACGACGCATTGCCCCCTGAGACTGTTAGGGCGAGGGACTGAACAAACTGCTTTACGTCTGGGCGTCGTTTGGTCACGGCTTGTGGTTTGGTTCTTTTGCTTTCCCTTGTTTTCCTCCCCCCTCTCTTCTTCTTCTCCTCGACACAAACATGGCAACTTCAAGACGAAAACAACCGTCTTCCAAGACGGCAACGACGTGGGACCACGAGTACCATACCCTGCGGCGAGAGAACCTCTTCCGAAACCCGCCCACCGACCGCTCTCCCTACCCGCTCCTGCAGCTCGCTGTCAACCCCCACATCGAGTCTTTCAATGCCATCTTCCCCAAGGACGACAGCACCCCCGGCGCCCAGGGCAGCCGGGGCCTCATCGACCATGCTATCGCCGACATCGGCACCAAGCTGTTTATGGACGGCGATGACTCCATGCTGCCCGAGGAGCGCAACCAGCTGTCGATCCGCTACACGTCCGTGTCGCTGCAAAGGTGCTACGTGCCGCCCAGCAACAAGTTTGCCCGGAACCGCGAAATCTACCCGGCCGAGTGCCGTGAGCGCCACGCCACGTACCGTGGAAAGCTCATGGCCACGCTCGAGTACCGCATCAACGGCGGCGATCCCCAGGAGATTGTGCGCGAGCTGGGCCAGGTGCCGTTGATGGTCAAGTCCAATCGCTGCCACCTCGAGGGCCTGTCGCCGGCCGAGCTGGTGGCCCACAAGGAGGAGTCGGAGGAGCTGGGCGGCTACTTTATCGTCAACGGCATTGAGAAGATCATCCGTCTGCTGCAGGTCAACCGCCGCAACTTCCCGCTGGCCATCAACCGGCCCAGCTTCCAGTCGCGTGGCGCCGCCTACACGCCGTACGGCATCATCACGCGCTCGGTGCGGCCGGACGAGACGTCGCAGACCAACGTGCTGCACTACCTCAAGGACGGCAACATCACCTTCCGCTTTTCGTGGCGCAAGAACGAGTACCTGGTGCCCGTCATGATGATCCTCAAGGCCCTCGTCGAGACGAACGACCGTGAGATCTTCGAGGCGCTCGTCGGCCCGGCCGGCTCCAAGGGCCTGGAGAACACGTTCCTGACGGACCGTGTCGAGCTGCTGCTGCGCTCGTACGAGTTCTACAACCTCTACACCAAGTCGGCCACGCGCGCCTACCTGGGCGAGAAGTTCCGCGTCGTGCTCGGCGTGCCGGAGACCATGTCCAACTACGATGTGGGCACCGAGTTTCTGCGCCGCATCGTGCTCGTGCACCTGGGCCACGTCGATGTCACGGACGGCCAGGACGCTGACAAGTTCCGCACCCTCATCTTCTCGATCCGCAAGCTGTACGCACTCGTGGCCGGCGACTGTGCCGTGGACAACCCTGACGCCGTGCAGAACCAGGAGATCCTGCTCGGCGGTTTCCTGTATGGCCAGATCCTCAAGGAGAAGCTGGACGAGTTCCTGTCGTCGAGCGTGCGCGAGTCGCTGCGCTTCTACTGGCGCCGGTCGCCGGGCAACCGGCTCGGGTCGCCGGCCTTTCTGCGCGACTTTCCCGCCAACATTTTCCGGCGCGCCAACGAGAACCTGGGCAACGCGCTCGAGTACTTCCTGTCGACGGGCAACTTGCAGAGCCCGTCGGGCCTCGACCTGCAGCAGGTGTCGGGCTTCACGGTCGTGGCCGAGAAGCTGAACTTTCTGCGTTTCCTCAGCCACTTCCGCATGGTCCATCGCGGCAGCTTCTTTGCCCAGCTCAAGACGACGACGGTGCGCAAGCTGCTGCCCGAGTCGTGGGGCTTCCTGTGCCCGGTGCACACGCCCGACGGTGCGCCCTGCGGCCTGCTGAACCATCTGGCGCACAAGTGCGTGATCATGACGCGGGCCGTCGACGCGTCGGCCGTGCCGCGCCTGGCCGCCGAGCTTGGCGTCGTCGACACGTCGTCGGCGTCGACGGCGGAGAGCGTGGTGGTCATGCTGGACGGCCGGGTCATCGGCTGGTGCGCCCCGCGCGAGGCGAAGCGGCTGGCCGACACGTTTCGCTACTGGAAGGTGGAGGGCTCGCACGGGGTCCCGGCAGAGCTGGAGATTGGCTACGTGCCGCTGTCGCACGGCGGCTCGTACCCGGGCGTGTACCTGTCGTCGGCGCCGTCGCGCATGGTGCGGCCGGTCAAGTATCTGCCGCTGGACCGGCAGGACTTTGTGGGCCCGCAGGAGCAGCCGTACATGTCGATCGCGGTGACGGAGCCGGAGATCGTGTCGGGCCAGTCGACGCACGTGGAGCTGGACCCGACCAACATGCTGTCGATCCTGGCCAACATGACGCCCTTTTCGGACTTCAACCAGTCGCCGCGCAACATGTACCAGTGCCAGATGGGCAAGCAGACCATGGGCACGCCCGCGACGGCGCTGCGCCACCGCACGGACAACAAGATGTACCGGCTGCAGACGGGCCAGACGCCGGTGGTGCGGGCGCCGCTGCACAACGCGTACGGGTTCGACAACTTCCCCAACGGCGCCAACGCGGTGGTGGCGGTCATCTCGTACACGGGCTACGACATGGACGACGCCATGATCATCAACAAGTCGGCGCTCGAGCGCGGCTTCGGCTACGGGTCCATCTACAAGACCAAGCTGGTCACGCTCAAGGACGACTCGCGCACGCGCACGGTCAAGCACGTGACCAAGATGTTTGGCTTTGCGCCGACGCACGCGGGGCTGCCGCAGGATGGCAGGGGGCCGGGCGGCGGCAGCGGGCCGCGCACCGACGGGCTGGACGCGGACGGGCTGCCGCACGTGGGCATGAGGGTGACGGAGGGCGCGGCGTTGTGCGCGTGGCACACGGTGTCGGCGGACTACAGCGGCGCGCTGATCAACCGCGACGGGCAGACGCACTACGAGAAGTACAAGGACTCGGAGGAGGCGTACGTGGAGGAGGTGCGGGTGATCGGCAACGAGAACGGCGTGGAGCCGGTGCAGACGGTGTCGATCAAGCTGCGGGTGCCGCGCACGCCGCTGATCGGCGACAAGTTCTCGTCGCGGCACGGGCAGAAGGGCGTGCTGTCGCAGAAGTGGCCGTCGATGGACATGCCCTTTTCCGAGTCGGGCATCCAGCCGGACGTGATCATCAACCCGCACGCGTTCCCGTCGCGCATGACGATCGGCATGTTTGTCGAGTCGCTGGCCGGCAAGGCCGGCGCGCTGCACGGGCTGGCCCAGGACTCGACGCCCTTCCAGTTCGACGAGCAGAACACGGCGGCCGACTACTTTGGCCACCAGCTGATGAAGGCCGGCTTCAACTTCCACGGAAACGAGCCCATGTACTCGGGCATCACCGGCGAGGAGCTGGGCGCCGACATCTACGTCGGCGTCGTCTACTACCAGCGCCTGCGGCACATGGTCAACGACAAGTACCAGGTGCGCACCACCGGGCCCGTCGTGCCGACCACGGGCCAGCCGATCAAGGGCCGCAAGCGCGGCGGCGGCATCCGCGTCGGCGAGATGGAGCGCGACGCGCTGCTGGCGCACGGCACCGCCTTCCTGCTGCAGGACCGCCTGCTCAACTGCTCCGACTACACGCGCACGTGGATCTGTCGCACGTGCGGCTCGTTCCTGTCCGTGCAGCCGACGGTGTCGCCGTTCATCGGCAAGCGCAAGGCCGTCAGCGCGGTGCGCTGCCGCAAGTGCGCAACGCGCGTCGACCAGCTAGAGGAGGCCGCGCTGGCCGCAGCCCACGCCGCCGACACCCAAGACGCCAAGGACGCCAAGGACGCCGCCACGGACCAGCTGCTCGACCGCCTGGCCCGCGAGGAGGTCTGGGAGGACGGCCACGGCACCCAGTGGGTGGGCGGCGCCGACACCACCCAGGTGGTCGTGCCGGGCGCCCTCAAGTTCCTCGACGTCGAGCTGGCGGCCATGGGCGTCAAGCTCAAGTACCGCGTCGACCCCAAGGACGCACCGCGCCGGGGCCCGCTGCGGCCGCTGGCATGGAGCGGCGCCAAGGAGGTCAAGACGGCGGCGGCCTAGACTTTTTGGACGGTGTTTTGGGGGAGGGGGGGGGGTTCTTATTCTTTTTCTTGTCTTTTGCATCTGGTTGGCTCCTCTCGCATGTCTTCTATTTTTCGTCGGTTTAATGCATCCGTTCTCTCATCCGAATCGACCGGTTCTGGCCCGTCTTCCTGTCTCTTCGCAGCTCGTGGGCAACTGCCCCTGTCCCTGTGGTATGCTCAGGGACGATGCCTCTTGTCTGCTCTCCGCGCACCCCGTTCTGCTCATTTCTGCACTCGGCTGTCGAGACACACGGCCGGCCCTGCGGCCCTCACTGTCACCCATTTGTTTTGCCTTTGACTCAAACGCCATCCCCAGCCTTGCTGAAAAAAAAAAAAAAAAAAAAGGTCTCTTCCCGCCAACTTATCCTTGCCTGGCTGTCTCGTCACACAGAGGTCCCGCCCCCCCCTGGTGCTCTCGTTTTCGTCTGTGTTGCCGTGTGCAGACCTCGTGTTTGTTCCCGTCCAGTACCCGTCAAGTGCCCGTCCCGTATGCACTACGCAAAAGTGCAAGACCTCGTTCTCGGGCATGCCGCTATATCCTCTTGTCGACGCGCTCTTCTGTTCCTTCTGCGTCCGGCTTTTATCTCCACACGTTCTGTTTCTTCTTCGCTTGTGGCGTCCGTCTTCTGTCTCTTTCCCTGCCATCCTGTCTTCTCTGGCCTTGCTGTCTCTGCTACAGCTGTTCCTGGCCGTGTGTCACCGGACTCCCATCCTGCCGCCACAGCTGTTGCATCACCGAGCCACACTGCACAGACAGCCGCTGGAAGTCAGCCCGGGATGGCATCCTTGTCTGTATCTGGCCCGTCTTCCCACCGTGTCGTGTGTGTCTCTCTCGGCAGCACCAATTTTGCGCGGGGCAAAAACCATCAACCTCATCTCCCGGTTCTCGGCTCCAGCGTTTGCGCGTTTTGTTCTTAAAACGGCTGCCTCCCCAGTTTTTCCTTCCGGCTCCCGATCGCTCCTTCCTTCTTTCGCCTCTGCTCCTCGCCGCCACTCCCTTCCTGGTTGGTCCTTCCCGATCCAGTCTGCCGTCTCTTGAGAGTCGTTTGCTTTTTTCCTTCCTTACTTTCGCTGTTCCTCATTGATCCTGCAAGACCACCCACCGCGAACTTTGGACAGCATTGCCCGCCCTCTCTTTTCATCTTCCGTTGTCCTGACATTGTGGTCACTCGTTCATCCATTCAGTGCCACCTCCTTTCGTTTATTTGATTCCTTCTGTTGCCAGCATCGTCATCCCGTCACGCTCTTTACGCTGAACCTGCCTAATATGTTTTCCACAGCGTCAACCACGTCGCGATCAATGGTCCGATTGCTTTTCGCTGCCGTTTCGGTATCCTTTTTGCTCACCGGCACTCTTGTGTCTGCCACCGCCGTGTCTGTGGGCGGGCAAGCTGACGCAACTCCCTACAACTATGGTTTCGATATTAACCAGCACCTGAGCCGCCGCGGTCTGTTCTTGCGGGCCTCATCTACCGACCCCTACGTCGTTAGCGGTGCTCCTATTCCAGAGGGCAATGCAGTGCCGGTGAGGCAGGAGATCAGAAAGATGGAGAACGACTCCGATCTGTGGACGTTGTATATTCTGGGTCTGAGCATGATGCAGTACACAGACCAGGCGTACCTATTGTCGTACTACCAGATTGCGGGTACGCTCCTTTTCTCTCAACGTTGATGTACATTGGCACACGCGTGACTGACCATTGCCCATCCAGGCATCCATGGTGTTCCGTGGATTGAGTGGAATGGCGTTTCTGCCGTCCCTGGAAGTGAAAACACCGGCTATTGTTTGCACATTTCCGAGCTGTTCCTGACCTGGCATCGGCCGTATCTCGCCCTGTATGAGGCAAGTTCTGGAAGAAGAAGAAAACGGTCGCAAGTGCTTGTTGCTAACACGCGGGGGCCTTCAGCAAGTTTTGTACACCCTGGTCCAGTTCATTGCCTCGCTCTACAACGACACAACCGCGAGACAGCGATACCAAGCCGCCGCCAATCGATTCCGCATTCCCTACATGGACTGGGCAGCCCAGCCGCCTTCCGGCCAAAGCGTGCTCCCTGAAAGCGTCGCCGGCCCTTCGGTTCTTGTTTCTGGTCCCAACGGAGTTCAGAGGATCTCCAACCCGCTTTACTCGTATTTGTTCAAACCTCTGAACACCACCATGTTCCTGGAAGATCCTGTACGTGTGAACTTGCGGCCCCCTTTCTCTACTGATCTTGTCAAACTAACTACGGCAGTATGACCTCTGGCGAAAGACAGTTCGGGCGCCAACAACCCAGGATGCAAAAGCTGACTCAAACAACACACAGATCGCCCGGGCCCTAGATCAGAATTTCCAGTCGGTCCAACAGCGACTCTACAATCTCTTCTCTGACTACCAGAACTTCAGCACCTTTAGCAACGAGGCTTGGATTCCGAACACCTCTAGTGGAGGCTACGACTCGCTCGAATCGCTGCACGACACGCTGCACAGCCTTATGGGTCTGCAGGGGCACATGTCGTGGATCCCGTTCTCTGCCTTTGATCCGATTTTCTTTCTGCACCACTGCATGGTCGACCGTATTTTTGCTCTGTGGCAGGTGCTGAACCCAGATTCCTGGGTCCTGCCCACGGCTGCTACTGGAAGTAGCTATACCATTGCTGTTGGCCAGACCCAAGACGCACAGACGCCCCTGACGCCGTTTTACAAGGACAGCGATGGATCTTTCTGGACCTCGGACGATGTCCGCGACATGGGCATATTTGGATACACCTATGACGACATGACTGACTTTCCGCGCCCGAGTCTGTGGATTGCAAATGAGACGACACAGGCGTTAGCCAAAAATCGCATCAACTCTCTGTACGGTTCGTCCAGCCCGGCCACGCTGCGAATGGTCGCGAAGCCGGCGAATGGCCAGCAAGCGCACCCGCGTGACCTAGTCAAACCAACCAAACCCCTGGCATCTGTTCTCGTGAACAACGAGTACCACGAGTGGGTGGCCAACATCCATTGCGAGAAACAGACGCTCAGTGGCACTTTTTTCATTCACCTATTTCTCGGCGACCTGCCCTCCGACCCGAGCACCTGGGCGTACGCGTCCAATTTAGTGGGCAGCATCAGTGTTTTTGCCTCGCCCTCGGGCGCTCTGGCTGCCAGCATGGACTTGGGTGCCGGCGAGTACGGCGGCCACACCTCGGGCACGGTCCCGCTCACGTTGGCGCTGATGCAGGAGGTGGCCCATGGCCAACTGGCCAGCCTGGTGCCATCCGACGCCGAGCCATACCTTCGCCGGAAGCTGCATGTCGGCGCCATCATGACCAACAACACAGTCATTGCTCTCGACTGCGTGAAGGGGCTAGGCATCACCGTCGCCAGCTCGAGCGTGCAGGCGCCGGCGGACGCGAACGAGCTTCCTCGCTGGGGCGCGATCGAGGATCAATTTGATCTAATCTGATTCGACTCTGTCTTGTTTATTTTGCAATTTCTTCAGTTATACTTTTACTGGCCTATGGTGTGCTGAATTATTTTTTCTTACAAGTGTTGTTGTGCCTTAACCAGCTGTTTGTTTACATTCAAAAGGGGGTTCAAAAGGGGTTAATTAGCTAGTGAGCTAAACTGCGCTATTTTGTCGGCAATCTATGGGAATGAAAAAGCAGAGTACACTACTGCAGAAGCAGCAGCAGGATGCATACGCAGTCGAAAAGTTGAGATAGAAACCCAAGAAACTTTTATTTTTGCAAAGATCATCAAGGCGTCCAGTCGTGATGGAAGATAGCAAGCGCAGATGGCGGCGGTCCCTAGAACGGCAAGAAGGAGCTGCGCTTCTTCTTCTTCTTCCCGTCATCGATGCTGCCGAGGATCGCGTCAAACGTGCTCTCGGCGTTGAAGAACTCTCCCGCCGTACTGCTGCTCCTAAGGCCGGCGCCAGGGCGGGCACCCGCCGTGTCCGGGGCGTGCACGGCAATGGCAGGCGCATCCTCCTGCAGGGTCCGCAGGTTGTTGAAGGAGGAGGCCCGACGCGAAAAGTGCGCGTCGCCCCCCTTCACCATGGCGCTGTCGGTTAGGTAGTCAACGGGCTCCAGCTTCCAGCCGATGCTGGCGTGCCGCAGGCGGGCGCGCTGCTCCTGCTCTTCGATACTGCCCTGCCGCAAGGGCAGGATTGGCGATAAGCGTCCTTGTTGCTGGTAATCGTTCCTGGGTGACGTGGAGCGCGACCGCAAGCCCGTTCCATCGTCAACCGCGGGCGGTGACTGCGGCGAGTACGCCGTGGTTGGAGGGGTCAATTCTGGGGCTGGCTTGAGCGGCCAGTTGCTGCCCGTGCCGGGGGCGGCAGGCGGTGCAGGGGTCGGGGCAGGCGGTGCAGGGGTCGGGGCAGGCGGTGCAGGGGTCGGGGCAGGCCGGGCCGTGGACGGAACGCCAGACGAGGCAATATCAAACACGTCCTCCGCGCCGTGCGTAGAGTCCATTCCTGGTTTCGTCTCCCACTCTTTGGCGGCCAGCCAGCAATGCGAGCGGTGGTGCGTGGCTTCGACGGAATAGAGAAGCACGTCTGCTGACAGCTGCACGAGGGGTCCAGCGCCGCCAGCCGTCTGGAACCAGGCTTTGCGCACCTCGCCTGCATCCTCGACCCAGGGCGGGTAACCCTGGGGCGGCTCGCACAGAAAGTACTCGGTGCCCTCGCTGAAGCGCAGGCCGGGTGCGTCGATGACCAGCATCGGGATCGACTGCAGGACCACGTACAGGAACAGCCAGTGTCCGATGCGCATCTCGGCCAACTCGGTTTCGGATTTGCCCTTGGCTTCGCGGAGCTCAAATGTTTCAAAGGCCGCAAGAAAAGGCGATATCGCACCACACTCTGCATCCGGATTGTGCGACATTAGCACCAACTGCTGAAAGTCATTGGACTGGATGCTTCTTTCGAAGCGCGTCTGATCCTTCGGTGACATTTTCGAAAAATTCTCATTCACGCTGGACATCAGAGGCAGCTTTGGTACGTCGAAGGGAATGGGGGGAAGAACAGGTGGCGAGGACGTGTCAAACTCGGCGAGCATCTGCCGAAGGGCCATTATGGTTGGATCGGATTTGTGCGGGTGCGCAGAGGCCGCGGTGGCCGCAGATGCCGAGACACCAGACACCAAGCCGTCCTCCCCCACGCGTGTTGTGATGGACTGGCGGTCGACCAAAAGATCATAGACAGAGCAAAGGTCGGCATAGAGAGTCTTGAGCACAAGGCGGTTCAAGCCACTCTCCGTAAAATCGTTGCGTTTGCTGTTGGCTTTTGGCGGCCAGCTGCCGAACTTGGTTTTGTAGTATTTGAGGACAAAGGAGCGCATGTCGGAGAAGGACGAGCGCCAGTTCTTGAAGCGAATGTTGCGGTAGTCAAGGTTGGAGGTGGAGTTGGCAACGCCGGCAAACAAGCTGGGGAAATCGAACTGCTCAAGCCGGGTGTTCACGCTCTGTTGGCGTGATACCAGATCTAGATTGGCACGCTCCAGACGCTGCTGCGTGCTATGCGAAACTTTGCCCCAGAGGGGTGATCTCTGGGCACGCAGGGCCGAGTACTTTCCAACCGCGTGGCTAAAAGCCTCGTTGTACAGCGGCCAGAAACGAAGCTGTTCGCCGAGAACGAGGGCCTCGAGAGTTTTGTCAAGGCTGAAGCGCACATCAGCCAACCCGTTCTGGTCAACGTAAAAGCCAATGCTCAGGTCGGCAGCCTCGCCAAAGGAGCTGCCCCCGCCAGAGGAGGCACCAAATTCAAACTCGCGTAGGAGACTGACGACCTGGGTGAGGGCGGTGAAGGCGGTGGGAAAGGCCCGCGTGGCCACCAAGCGCTGGCCAGTCAGCAGGGCAAACAGGTTGCGCAGAGACACCAAACGGTCCAAGTCCGGGGCAGCTCCGTTGCTTCCCGGTCTCTGGACCGGCAAATAAAGGCAGGCCTCGCTGCCGATGGATGGAGGTGGCGACTCGGACTGAGGAGCGCGCTCGGCATCGGCGGCCACAAGATTCTCACGGCCACCGAAACTGGGGGTGCGGGGAGAGTATGCACTGTCCGGCGACAGCGGTTGGCCCTGGACCAGTTCGCTGAGCACGCGCGACTGCTCGATGGCGAAGTAGGGAACTTTAAACGAGGGCCCTTTGTCACTTTGTTGGGGCGACAGATAGACATAGAGGCTGCCGTTATCATCCCAGAGTTCGGGAACCTAGGGAAAGAAACAAAGAAAAAAAAAAAAAAAAGAATAAGCAGGAGGGCTAAACGACACAGACAAACAATGCACACACCTTTTCACAATGCAGCAGGCACAGCACGTTGTAGTCGGCACGGGTGTCTCCGGACAGGACCCAGGCCGGGGACTCTGTGCTGGGCATTGGCGCGTGCGACTTGGACCGAATTCGATTGTTGCCCCCAGAAAGCCAGCCCCGTCTTTTTTGCGGCTGGTCCTTACGGCTGGGACTGCGGCCACTGCGGGCACTGCGGGCGTCGCTGGAAGATTGTGAGGTTGGGCGGGAACCATGGCCAGTGGCGGAAGAAGTGGCGGAAGCTCCGGAAGAAGACGGATGGACAAGCAGTGGAGGCGCCATCATGGTGTTGGGCGGCCGTGGTTGGGCAGATGGGCTCCGGCCACGAAACTGCTCCGTGCCCGGCGACTGGTTTCGATGGGGGCGCAAGGGGAAGCTGGCCGAGGCAGCAATCTGTCGAACGGCGGGGGGGGTACCAGGGGGCTGCTGGTCCCCGGGTTTCTCGGCACCGTCTCGGCGTGGAACTCTCGTCTTCTTTAGGACACCTGACGACTGCTGCTGCGGCTGCAGGGGCCAGAACGCCATGGCACTCGACGACCGCTGCTGCTCCTGGGCGGCGGGGGAAGGCATGTCATTGGCGGGTTGAGTTGTGTCGTTGGCAATTCGAGGTTGTAACGGGGATCGGGTTTTCAGAGCAAGCAGTAAGTTGCTCATGGACCCGGATGGCCGGGCAGTCTCAACATGCAGGTCGCCCATGTGCGTTCGTTGTGTTGGTCGTGGAGGGTGCCGTGTGCCGTTGGGGACGAAAACGAAAGAAGGGATCGAAAGATGCAATCGAAATAAAAAGAAAAGAAAAAAAAAAGGGCTGTATGTATACACGACAACAACCCAAGTAAAGGGGTGAGCTGCGTGAGAGGTCAGACTGCCGCGGAGATATGCAGCAGTCTATCTATAGAGCATAGGGCGGCTGCGTAAGCAGGGGCGCGCTGAGCACAAGGCGGCTATGGTAGCAAAACTGGATTTGGCTGACGCGAAAGAGACAGCGAAGAAAAATAGTATGCAGGCCGGAAAGAAACTGGAAGCTGTGAAATTGGGTCGAATTCGATTTTCAAAATGCCATGTAAATAGTCGCCGGGGGGGGGGGGCAACAGTGCAAGACAATAAAGCGAGCGGAAAGGCTAGTGAAGGAGGCGAACGAACGGAATAGGGGGGAGTAAACGAGAGAAGAAAGGAAAAAAAGAACGGAAAATGGAAACCAGGGGGGAAAAAGGACGAAAAAAAAAAAATTGCAACTAGTTTACCGGTGCGATCCTCCGAGGCGGATCGTCACGGCGACGCCACACTAAGTAAGAGACGAACAAGGGGGAGAGAAAGTGGCCGCAGTGAGACGGAAGAGGCCTTCGCTTGGAACGACAGTAAGACACGATCGTGGCGATGCAGCGGTTGGAAAACCAAAGTTGGAGGAGACAGGAAGAGAGAGAGAGAGAGAGAGAGAGGATTAAAAGGATCGAACTACAAATAAATTGAGAAAAATCGAGAAAGGCAGGAGACCGAAATAGAAATGGAAAGAGGTGACGCAACTGTTTTCGTGGACAGGAAGGAACGGACGGGGGTTGTTGCCAGGAACGGGGGTTGCCGCAGGGCCCACTGGCATGCGCGTATCTTACTTGTGTTGGAAGACTCCGTATTACTCGTACTCGTATATTTTACTGTCACGCCCCGTATTTATTTAAGTAAATTTTACGCAGAACCGGGAACTGGATGGAATGCACGGCGCCTAGCCGGGAAACGACTCGGCGGCCACGTCGAGCTTGATGTGCTTCTTGTGTGGCTTGCCGCCGACGGGCGCAAAGCTGTGTGCCTTGCCGAGGATGGCGAAGCACGCGGCAGCCGCAGAGGCCCAGTCGAGGCCGGCGACGAGGCGGTCGGGCACGGCGACGGTCAGCCGGGCGACAGGCTTTTTCTTGGCGGTGGTGGCGGTGGCGGTTTTGGCGGTGAGGGTCGGCCGAAGCCGAATACGGGCGACATCGGCGGCGCTGCGCGGCGGCGCCGGGAACACGAGGGCCAGCACGGCCGCCACGCCGCCGATGTACTCGGCCCAGAACATGGACTGGGCAAACGACCCTGGTGCGGCGCCCAGCGGATACAGCACCGTCCACAGCCCTGCCAGCAGGGCCGCATCGGCCGGCGCCACGCTGCCGCCCCAGCGCGCCCACAGGCTGACGGCCAGCAGGGCGCGGGCGCGGTGCGTCAGGCCGG
>PCDN01000001.1:3012540-3023579 GCA_002778105.1 Ceratocystiopsis brevicomis
CATCGACGGCCGTCTCGGCCGTCTCGGCTGCCACGGCCGGCGCGGCTGCGCCGGCCAGCATCCCGGTGGCCACGACGCTCGTGCCCGCGCGCTACGCGTACGTGCGCACGACGACGAGCGACTGGGGCTACCTGCTGCTGCAGCAGCCGCGGCTCTTCTTCCGCATCAGCCACAACATCGACCTGTACCTCTCGCTCGGCGGCTTCCCCGACGACTGCGACTTTCCCGTGGCGCTCAAGGCCTCGCGGCTGCCGGCCTCGCTGCCGTGGCGGGCGAACCACGAGCAGCAGCAGGGCTGGCTGGACGCTGCCGCGGTCACCCACGCACACGGCCGCGTGCAGGACCTGGACATGGAGCCGGAGGGGATGGCCATGCAGCAGCAGGACGTGGAGGTGCAGCAGCAGCAGCAGCAGCAGCAGCAGCAGCTGGTGGTGGACGAGCAACAGCAACAACAGCAACAGCAACAACAGCAGCAACAGCAACAACAGCAACAACAGCAACAGCAACAGCAACAGCAACAACACCACCACCACCACCACCAACAACAACAACTGCATCAGCACCATCAACAGCAGCAGCATCACCACCACCAACAACAGCAGCTGCATCCACAACAACATCACCAACAACAACACCAACAATCGGCCTTCCAGCAGCTGCTGGCCCTGCAGCAGCCGGTCCCGGCGCCGCCGTCGCCGTGCTTCACGTGGGACGCGTTCATGGCGCTGCCGGGCGACCTGGACCTGGGCTGCGGCGGCATGGACCTGGACGGGGGCCTGCTCCTGCACGAGTTTGACATGGGGGAGATGTTTTAGGAATGTAAGATCTTTTGTGTATAGTACCTGCTTCTTTCTTGTGTATATCTTGCCAGATCTTGCCAGAATGCGCCCTCCAAAGAAAGACGGTTCTTTCTTGTATGCTTGCATGCCGTGCTCTCCACTCCTCCGTACATGACGACTCTCTCTCTCTCTCTCTGATCGATCTACAGCTTGCTGCTCCCCGGCTGCACAAACCCGTTGAGCCGGGTCAGCGTCTGCTGGGCGTCGCGGTCGATGGTGCGCAGCAGGTCGGCGCAGGTGGGGATGTCCTGGAGCACGCCCATGACGGGGCCGACGGTCCAGACGCCGGCGTTGACGTCGCCGGTGAGGAAGACCTGGCGGCCGCGCTGGCCGGCGACGAGGTGCTGGACGTCCTTGAAGGTGGACGCGGGCTCGGTGGTCTCGATGCGCTTGGCCTCGCGCACGACGTCGTTGCGGAACAGGCGGTTGGTGTTCTTCCACTTGCGCAGCAGCAGGTCGGTGTCGGCCTCGGTGGCCCGGACCATGGCCTCCTTGACGCCGCGGTGCACGGGGCTCTCGACCGTGCACAGGAAGCGCGTGCCCATGTTGACGCCCACGGCGCCCAGCGCCAGCGCCGACACCAGCCCGGCCCCGTCGCACACGCCGCCCGACGCCAGGAACGGCACGCCCAGCGGGCCCAGCTGCTGCGCCGCCCGCCGCAGCAGCACCGAGTTGGGCACGTCGCCGTCGCCAATGTGCCCGGCGGCCTCGAACCCGTCAATGGCGACAAAGTTGACCCCGAGCTTGGCCGCCGACACCGCGTGCCGCACCGTCGTGCACTTGTGGATCACCTTGACGCCGCCGGCCTGCAGCAGCTTGATGACCTCGCCGGGGGAGTAGCCGGCCGTTTCAACTGTTTGGGGGGGGGGGGGGCACGTTGGATTAGACAAAAAGACGTTTCAAGCCAAACGGCATGGGAAGAAGGATATGGGCACACACCAACTGGCACGCCCTCCTCAATGACGACGCGCGCATACGCCTTGTAGTCGGGCGGGTTGATGGACGGCAGCAGCGTGATGTTGACGCCAAACTGGTTGTCAGCATGGTGGTTCAGGACTCGGGGGGGGGGTGGACTGGTCGCTGGTCTTACCGGCTTGCTCGTCATCGTCCGACACTTGCGAATCTCCTTGCGCAGGTCCTCTGCTGGGGTCAGTGACGGTTCTGGTTCGAACGGCCCGGGGGAGGGGGGGAACAAGCGTACCAGGCGTCGGTTGGGTCAGGGCGGTTAACTGAAAACATTAGCGAGGCGAGCAGACAGGAGAGGGAAACGGCCGACAGGGACAGAACGCACAATGCCCAGACCGCCCGCATTCGACACGGCAGAGGCGAGCTCGGCATAGCCGACCCATTGCATGCCAGACTGGATAACAGGGACTGGTCGGTCAGCGAGAGAAGAACAGAGGAGACGAACAGAGACGGCGAACAAGAGGGAGCGTACTCTGGATGCCCAGGGCTTCGGTCAGGGGAGTTGTGATGGTCATGGTGGGGGATGGAGAAGTGGACGTTTGGGAAAGAAGGACAAGACGAGGTATGAATGGAAGGAAACAACAACAGAACAAAAAAAAAAACAGTACGACAAACAGCTCTCATAAAGAGCTCGTACGCGCATGGCGCCTTTTCCCCTGCGGCTCGTTTTCCACCGAGGTTAGTCTGCGGGGGCGGTTCAACCCCGGCATTGGGCGTCTCCACACTGCACTGGTCCGGGGTTAGGGCCCGGCGAGAAGGATCCGAGGACGGCGTGGGCATTGTCGGGGGGGGGGAATGGCATCACCTGTTCGTTGCCTTGCTTTTGTGCCGTTCCCTTTCCGTCGTTTGTTTCTCATCGGCTCACTCCTTTCCTTTCTGCGCCAAATTCCATTCCTCTTATTTCCAACAGTATCGTACGCAGAGGCAGAAAACAAAATCCCAAGAACTCCCACTCCAAGCACCCCAAGCACCCCAAGCAACGTTGAGCGACTCCAACTGGCCCCCCCTCAGCCAACGGCGCGGCGCAGCCTCTACCCCAACACATGCCTGCCCTCACGGCCAGATCGTCCGCCGCATCTCGTCCCCAACCCCCCGCTCCCCGTACAGGGTCGAGTACGGGTCGTGCCACCGGATCGTGCCCTCCAGGTGCGCTGCGTTTGCGTCGTCCCCGTCTCCGTTCCCGTCCCCGCCAAACGCATTGTGCCGCCGCAGCGCCACGTTCCACGCAAAGCTCGACTGCGCCTGGCCCGCAAACAGCGCCGCGTGCAGCAGCACCTCGTAGTCCACCAGAAACCGCTCGTCGTAGCTGAGGTGGCTGAGCTCTGCGCGCTCCGCCCCCTCCACGAGCTCGTCCTTGCCCACGACCGTCACGCCAAAGTCGCGGCACCGCTCCGCAAACGCCGTCGCGTTGGCGTGCGTCGCGCCCTCGGCCAGGTACGCGAGCGTGCGGTTGTGCGCCGCGACAAAGCTGAGCGCGTCCGACGCCTGCACCGCGTACGGCGGCAGCACGTTCTGCCGGGGGTCGCGCTGCGTGCGCAGCTCGACGCCGACAAACGGCGCGGGGTCGGCGTTCCCGAGCGCAAACGCCCGCTGCAGGTTGAAGAGGACGTTGGCCGCCAGCTGCCGCAGGTCGCGCCGCACGCGCAGCAGCCGCCCAAACTGCCGGTACAGGTCGGCGTTCTCGAGCGCCGCGTCGGCCGCCGGGAACAGGTACGTCGGCGTCGGCCGCAGGTTGACGTGGAACGGGTACGTGCGCCGGCCGGGCGGGCTGACGCCGTCGAGGAACGCGTGGAGCGCGGCGCCCAACGCGGCCGGCTCGGCCAGCACGCGCCCGCTGCTGCCCTCGTGGTTGTCGGCGAGCGGGACGTCGGCCACGCGGAAGACGTTGAGCTTGGTGGCGATCTGCGCGCGCGGGTCGTCGGCAAAGGCGTCGAGCGACTGGTGCACGGTCATCTGCGGGCAGTGCTTCGCCAGCGCGCGGTTCAGGTGGTCGGCGTCGAAAAAGTGGCTGAGCGGCATGCCGCGGCGCGGGCCGACGTCCAGGGGGGCGACGTCCGCCAGGTCGATGGCGGAGCGCTTGACGATCTGGGGAAGGACGACCTCGGCTGCCCATTAGCACAGACACACACACAACAGGCAAACGGGATCGAAAAAGGAAAAACGCACCCCCCATCTCCATGGCAATCCGCAGGCAGTTGAGCACGCCGCTCTTGACGTCGCCCAGCTCGCCCGGCACGGCGTCGCACGTCAGCAGCAGCCCCGGCGTCCAGGACTTGGCCGCGCAGTACGCCTGCAGCGCGCTGCCGTCGAACGGCCCGTCGATCTCGTGCGCCAGAAAGTGGTCCACAAACACGGCCCGCTCGTTCGCCGACGCGCTGTTGTACAGCCGGTCCAGCCGCGGCCGCGCCGCGCCGCCAAAGTACACCACGAGAAAGAGAAGGAGGGCGGCGCCGCCGACGGCACGCAGCACATGGCTGAGCCGCCAGGACTGGAACATAGTGTCAGCTGTGTAGGCGGGGATAGGTCCCAGTGGTCGGTGACAGTGGTCGGCGACAGTGGTAGGCAACGGCGGCAGGCAACAGAGATGAAGGCGCAGAAAAAACGAGGCGAGAACGGAGTCGAGAAGAGACGACGATGCAGACGAAACACAAAACGTCGCAGGAATAAGCACAGAACACAACGAAACGGAAGATCGGGAGAAAAAAAACCCGAAAGACCGAAAAAAAACGAAAGAAACAAAAAAAAGAAAAAGAAAAAAAAAGGAAAACAACAAAATGCTCCGGGCGCAGACAAACGCAAGGGACAGCAATCAAGAATGGTAGAAAGGCCAGTAATGTCTAGTAAGCTTAGTAAAAAGCATCAATCAAAAATGGTTCCCGTCTTGGCTTTTTCTCGTATTCTGTCTCATTTCTTTCGCCCACTCATCGTCCGCCTATCTCATCCAGCTCTTTGTTCGTTTTCGGGGCGTTCCTAGTCTTTTGCCGTTTCTTGAATTGTCTTTGTTCCTTGTCCGTTCTGTTGCGTTCATTCTCTTCGCGCGTTCCTTGGTGTCGTCTATCGTTCTGTCCGTTTTCTGTCCGTTTTCTGTCCGTTCTTGTCTGGTCGTTTTTCTATTCTTTTCTATTCCTGTCCATCATCTTCATTTCTGCCCCTTTTCTCTTCTTCAAACACGTGCCGTATCTTACGCTACGGATTTACGGAGTACGGAGTACTTCGTCTTCGTACCTACCCCCCCCCCGTAGAGTTCCACCACGCTTGCCATCTCCACTTAAACGTACTTGGCGCGTCGCACACGCGAGCTCGACGCGAAAAAACACGACCCGCTGTCCACGATCCTCAAAGCTCCTTCCCTGTGCGGGACAGCCATGCCTCCCCCCCCCCCCCCCCCCCTTCAAAGACAAGTGCGCACTTTCCTCTTCGCTGTCTGTCCGTCTATGGAATGCTGCGGGGACAACATCAAACTGCCTCCATTCCTGGCACGCCCCCTTTTTGCTTCATTTTCTGTCCGTGAGCCGTCGTCCTGGCCCAGTCCCCCCCGTCGCCTCCGCCTCCCACACGGCCTATCTTGCTTTACCGCCAGTTGCTGCTGCCCCATCCTCTCGACAGTCCCTCTTTTGTTCCCCGTATTTGCCGCTCTCCCACGTCACTTTCCTTGCTCCCGTAATCCTTGATTCGGGTTGTTCTCCCTCTTCATTTTCTTTCCCTCTTTCGTCTCCTCTCCTTCGGCCTCGCTTCTCGCTGAGCCTGCCTCGCTTGTCCCCTTCGGATCAGCCTTTCCCTCTCGCCCATCCCTGTTCTGTACCGCGTTCTTTGGCTGCAATTCCACGTCTCACCGCCTACCAGGCACGCCATACGCCATTCCCCAAAGCACCCCGCCCCTGGCGCCGAGAGCTTCTTCTGGACGGGTCGATCTTCCGCACTTGGCCGTCCCCAGCCCGGCTCTGCGCGCATCTGCTGCCCAACTGACCGCCTCTCCTCTCCGCTCTCTTCCCTCGTACCGCGCACATACGCGTACGGAGCACCATACGTGTTCCATGCACGTCTGTCGTGGCCGTTGCTCCTGGCCACCGCATCGCCCCGTCTGTCTGCACGAGCACGACTGAGTACAGCCAACAGCCCACTGGCGGCTAAACGTGCGCGCGGCGTTTTGCTCCCGACACCCAACTGCGCCATCTGCGAGCGCGCCCGGCCCGCAACCTGCGACCCAACAGTGGCCGCATCTGTCTTTCTCCTCTTAACAACCTCCTCGGACCTGTTAGGATCCTTCAGTCCCTCCCCCTCGAGAGGTCCACCCAAGGACCCTGCTCGCGCTCTGGTGGAGTGCTGGCCAGCAACAAACAGCCACCCGGATCCTCTTCCACTGCTCCCCCAAGGTCTAGGACGGTTACAACAGCGACTAGACTGCGCGAGTAAGATACGTGCGACTTGCAGAGTACAGAGTACGCGCCTCTTCCGCCTGCGACCCCCGTGAAGTGCCTACTTCTTATTTTCCCGTCTCTGTCTCTTGCTCTCTTCCCTCTCTTCTCTTCCTCGTCACTTTTCTTCCTCTTACGACTGCTTAATTAACGTTCCATCGCTCGCCAGCCGGCCAGCGTTCCCCTCCCCCCCTTCCCCCTTTTCTTTTCTTTCCACCCCCCTCCCCTCCCCCCCATATCCATTCTTTCTTTTTTTTCTCTCTTTCCTTTTTCTCGTCTCCTTTTTTTGCTGTTCCCTCCTTCGCGTCCCAAGAGACACACTCGCACGAGGGGTCTACGACGCGTTTGGATAATCACGAGACACGGGACACGAACGAACGTTGGGGCTGGAATTGCTTTTCGGGACATACGACTCTGCCCCCAACAATTTCCCTTCATTCGACAGCCTTCCTCGTCTTATACACCTCACACCTCTTGACCGGAAGCCCCATTTTTTCGCGTTTGATTCCCGCCTAAACTTTGGTCTCTTTCCCAGCCACCTGTTTTTTTTTTGTCTCAGGGGTTATTATTCTTTTTTTTGAAGACTACGACCACGCGACTCTTGTCCGGCCGTTTCTTTCCCCTTTTGTCGTCACAATTGCCTTGCGCTCTCCCTTTCGTCGTCATTGTCGGATTTTTGGTCTCCCTGGACATTTATCCGGCGATTGGCCAGCAATTGCCTCGTTCACCAAGCGATCCCACAACTCGAGCCGATACTTGCGCGTACCTTTTTCGCGCCTCATGCACAGGCGCCCTGACGCGACTTTCCGTGCCGACCAGTATTCAACCCGAGAGCCACACCCGCAACAATGTCTACACCATCCACCACACTGTCCGCAGGCGTTCCTGTCGGGCCCCGGACCCCAGAACCGTCATCATCGACGCGGACGCCGACCAACGACAATGCGCGCGCACCGTCGCCGCCCCGCCCGCGTTTGCGCCTGAAAAGACGCCCGGTGCCGCTCTTGTCTGCGCCGACACAAAACTTCCTCGCATCCGTCGCAGCAGCCGACGTCCCCATCCCCAGCATTGAGGAGCCCGAACAAGACTCAACCACACCCTTCCCCAGCCTGTTCCACTTCGACGAGCCGCCGTTCCAGCGCCTGCTGAACGGACAGCAGCCACCATCTCTACAGCCCCTCCAAGATGGGAACTTCCTCTGCGCCCGAGGTCGCAGCGCATTCTCACCACCCAAGACGCCGGCGCCGGGCGCCATGCTTGCCTCCGCCACCACGCCGTCGCAGTACCCCAACTGGTCCATGGATTCAGTTTTTAGCAGCAGCTCAGCCGAATCGAGTCCAGACCGTGAGTTCGGGTCGAGCCGCCCGTCAACCGCGCGCTCCACACAGACAAGCTCCTCATCGCTGTACAGCCGCTTCTCCCAGCTGTCCGACGAAGAGCACTGCATGAGTCCCGAGAGCGACATGCCCAACCAGTTCAGCAGCATTGCCAGCGCGGTGCCCGAGCTTCGGCGCAACTCGGCATCGAACAGCGCGTGGAGCAGCAGCGCGGCAAACAACTGCAACAGCATGGCTGCCAACCGGAAGAAGACGCTGCGCAAAGCCCCTTGGACGAAGGCGATGAGCGCACACCTCTGGGCCACCTACGTCCTGTATCTGCAAGACCCCAAGGTGACACCGTTTCGGATGGGCAAGAGCTGTGTGCCGCCTCACGGTGTGTTGGTGCGTGTGGCACGCGAGGCCAAGCGGAGCTGGAAAGGCGCAAAGGCGCTGGCCAAAGCGTCTGCGACCGGATCCTGCGACCGTGCAGCGACCACAGAGTCTGTGCCTCCGTCGTCCAACGACGCCATGCAGGCGGGCGACGGGACCGGGAAGAGCAAGAGCGGCAGCAGCACACCCACTGCGGCTGATGGCAGCACAAGCGGCACATTCATGGAGTGGCCGCACACCAACGCAGCTACCCGGGCCCACCTCCGGGAGCTGTGCCGGCGCAAGGCCACGACACCGGGTAGCGGCGTGCATGGTCTGCAGTACATGTCGCGCAGCTCGACGCCCTTTGCGCCGACCGCGACCATCCCGCCACGCAACCCGGCACGCCTGTCGGCCTTTGCTACGCGGGACATGACCATGTCCCTGGCACTCAGCACGTCCGAGGCCATGCAGCCGCAGGGCCCTCTCGCGCAGCTGACGCGCTCAGGCTCGGACCCGTTTGCTCCCATGCCCAGTGTCGCGTCTGTTTCTGCGTCCGACTCTTCTGCTGCAGCGACTTCTGCGGCTACTTCTGCGGCGACTTCTGCGGCTGCTTCTGCGGCTGCTTCTGCGGCTGCTTCTGCTGCTGCTCCTACCACTGCTTCTGCCCCCGCTTCCGTTCGTCCCCCTGCTCCAGGTCCTTCTTCATTCCCCCATCGGGATCGGACCCTATCGGCGCCGGCACCGGCTCCGGCGTACGCGGCGGCCATGGCCGCATCTTTTGCAGCACAGAACTTTGCTGGCCGCCTCGCAACAGCGATTGAGACGGAGGAGCCGTCGTTGGCCGAGCGCCAGCGGCTTGGCTCTCCGTTCTCGGCACGGAGCTACGGACCCAGCTCGTCCACCTCGCTGGCGGCTGTTCTCGGCTTGTCGACAAATCCCCGGCAGGCACACACGATCAGCCACCGGCGCACGCTACAGTCGCCGGTGCGCCTGAGCCGCACGGGCCCGCCCAAGCGGCGCACCAAGCACCTGAGCCAGGATCTGCGCCGGCGCCCAGGCCTGGGCTCGGACTTTTTCACGGAGCCCTCGATCCACGCGACGAGCGGGTTCGGTATGGACTTTGATCTCAGCGCTCTGCGCAACGGCCGCAGCGACGAGCTGTTTGTCCCTCGACCGGTGCCGTCTCCGTCGGCTCTGCCGTCGTCGTGCTCTGCGCCTGAACTGGCTGCGACGTCGGCGGCTGGGGCTGGTCGTACGGCGGATGAAGAGCCGATGGAGGACTCGTTTCCGTCCGTGGCCCCGGCAGCATCGGCACCCGTTCCGGCTCCGGCCTCTATGTTGCGCAGCGTCGGTGGTCTGGCGGGCGCAGCACAGTTGCAGCCGCCTGCGCGGCTGGGCTCGCCGTTTGCGGGCCCGTCGGGGACGAGCAACACCAGCTTCAGCTTCCCGAACCGGTTTTCGCAGGCGGCGGACTTTGACGTGGCGCCGCGTGGGCGGCCGTTTGCGACAGTGCAGCGGATCCCGGAGACGAAGCCGGTGCCGGCGCGGGCCAACCTGGCGGCGCGCCTGGCCTACCTTGACCAGCGGCTGCGCGAGTTCAACAACCGCAACGAGCCAAGCCAGCGCACGTCCGACTCGCCCATGTGACGAGCGACGAGCGACAACGCTCTTTTTTTTCTTTTTTTTTCTTTCTTTCTTTTCCTTTTCTCCTCTTGTTCTTATATTTTTTTTCTATTTTCGGATCTTTTCAGATCTTTTCAGATCTTTTCGGATCATTTCCACGCTCTTGGACGTCACGACTTTTCTTCTCTACGCCCCCTATTTTTGCGACGACGACAAAATGATGACCAGACGACGCATGAACAGACTCGATGATATGTTGAATGCTTTTGTTGCGGATGTTTCTTTTTTTTTTTTCCATCTTTCCTTCCTTTGTTTTCTTTCCTTCTTCTGCTTCTTTTCTCTTCCGTCAGTCCCGCCATGCACATACTGGCCAGGCTTGTTGATTCAGAGTTTCTTGGGCGGGTTTCTTGTCTTTTGCTTGCAGAAAAAGCTCTCCGCAAAGCCGGCAAATGTCCCCGTGCTGCGCCTTGCACTCCTTTCGGGTTCTCAGTCTTTCTTTTGTCTCTGCTTCTTCTCCTGGGAACAAGGGTGTTTTGACAGTTTTTTTTCTTTTCTTCTTTTCTTCTTTTTTTCTTTTTTACCTTTCCACCTCTCATCTTTCTGCCTTTTTGTCTCCTGATGATAGATTTTACAAGAACAAAAACGGTTGGCTGTTGCTTTATCTGCCATGGTATATTACGCTTTGTATACATACGAATACGACACAGTAAGTTACGGCAGAGCCGAGCTCTTGTCGGATAAAATGGTGCCTTTCTGTACATGCCTGGGGACTGAGGCATCCATCCGCTGCTTTGCCCCTGTATTCGGGTCTCTTAGGGCTGGCCAGGATAGGGGGGATTCAGCACAGAATACACGCTTTTGCCCTACCGCTGTCCGACGGCTCTGCAGGCGTAAGGGGCCGTTCTCCACAAAAACTCCTCCACTGGTCTTTTCTTGGCGCCCGAGCGCGTTTCTTTCTCACAACCGTTGCATCTCCATCGTCGTGTCTTGGACTAGACCCTTTTTCGACACAGGACAATCCTCTCTGAAAGCCCCGGTGCATCGCAACAACCGAATACACGGCCGACCATGCAGGTGCCTCTCCGGGATCGATCGTGGGCCGTGTGGGCGGTGGCCCGGCGCCGCCGCGTGCTGGCGGCGGTGCTGTGCGCGGTGGTGGTGGTGGTGGTGCTGGGGCGGGTGCCGGGGGCGGCGGCGTCGGTGGGGGACCAGCTGCCCGAGTTCCGGACGTGCCTGGGGGTGTGCGAGGAGGAGAACTGCGGGGCGGGGCCGGGCCGGGTGGCGACGCCGATCGCGCTGCACCTGCGGCTGCTGGGGTGGGACTGCGCGGGCGAGTGCGACCAGGCGTGCCAGCGGCTGGTGACGGGGCAGCGGGTGGCGGCGGGGGCGGCGACGGTGCAGTTCCACGGCAAGTGGCCGTTCCGGCGGGTGGCGGGGGTGCAGGAGCCGGCGTCGGTGGTGTTTTCGCTGGGCAACCTGTGGGCGCACGCGAGCGGGCTGCGGCG
>PCDN01000001.1:3034267-3054932 GCA_002778105.1 Ceratocystiopsis brevicomis
CCCCCCTCTCCCGACCACCCGTGCGCTCGTCTGCACTGCCAAAATTCTTGTCCGTCACCTTAACGTCTCTTGCAGACCGACCCTCTCCAGACACCCTGTCTCTCTCTTTCCGTCTTCCGTCTTCCGTCTTCCGTCTTCCTGCTCGCTTCTTTGCATCATTCCCCATCCCCTTTCATGCGCTTGGGCTCCTTTCCGTACCCATTGCTGCCCGCCGCTTCCGCCTCCTCACTCTTGTCCGTCCCGCTGTTTGCTGCAGCGCTGCTCTCGTCGTGCCGGCGCTTCATAGGCCTTTGCCGGTGGGGCAACGGCCGCGGCCGCGGCCCTTGTGGCGTCGGGGACCCTTGCTCCATACTTGCCCGCTTGAGCGTCTGGGGGTGTTGGGGATCAGCATGCGGTCCCGGCATCCAGGGAGGCTGCTGAAACATAGTCGGTCGGTAGGGTATAGGCGCATAGACTTCTGCCGGCCGGTGCCGCACTGTCAAGGACACCTGCAAGGGGTGCTCGGCCGGTCGGTACGGCACATACATCGGACCTGGCGCCTGGTGCTGGTTCGGCACATTGGACTGCTGCGCCGGCATCTGGTACTCGCGCAGCGTGCTCGGTGCATTGGACCGGAGCATCGGACCCGGCACGGGCAGGGGCGTGCGAGACATGGCCATCGGCGCCTGCGTCCCGACTTGCTGGGTGTTCGCCGGCACAGCATTTCTTGCAAAGCCTTCAGGCATGATTGGGAATCGGCTGGCCTGCACTGGCCCGTCGAAGTCGTTGGCGTTGGTCTGCGTCGGAACGGCGAAGCCGCTGCTTTCCTGCATCTGCACCGGCGGTGCGAAGCCATTGTGTTCCTGTGCCATCCCCGGCATGGGGTAGTATGCAACAGCCGCTTGCCCGTAGTTGACCGTGCCCAGGGGTTGGGTCCCTTGGGTTGGGTGTTGCTGCAGCTGCAGTTGATGGCCGTACTGGTGCACAGGATGGTGCTGCTGCTGCACATGGTGGCTCTGCTGCTGATGCTGCTGGTGGCCCTGCTGCTGCATATATTGGTGCTGCTGACCCTGCTCCTGCTGTTGGTGCATCCCCCAGGGCAATTGGCCGGTGGTATTCACGCAATTGTTGGCGCCGTAAGCAGGGATTTCGTTGGCACCGGTATAGAAATAGGCGCCGGCGTTGCTATCCCGTCGGATTGTACCGTGCTGGCCGCCGATATCTCCCATGCCACCCATCGGGCCCGTGTTTGTATACGCTGGACCGGCGTTTCCCGCATTCTGGTACGGCTGCCCGCTTCCATCCATGTACATGCCCATGTGGCCACCAAACGAATTGGTGCCATCGGTCGGGTACAAGAAACCGACAGACCCGTCAACGGCAAAGCTGCTCGGTGCAGGCGGCGTTCGATGATCAGGCCGGATCGGCATGTAGCTAAGGTGGGAAAATGGCGGCGTGTGCCCGGTCGGCTGGGCCGCCAAGTAGCCTGGGTTGATCTTGTGCTGTTTGCTTGGTGGAAGCATGCGCCGAATCGACTCGCGGTAATTCGCGTTGATGTCGTACAGCGTCGGGAGCGGCCGAGACTGCGGCCCGTTCTGCTGGTCGAGGGGCCCCGGCTGGTCGAGTCTGCCGGGCAGTCGCTGCACTCGAGGGGCTTTGCTCTGGATCCATGCCGCAAGGAGACGAGCAATGTTCCCGCTATTTCTTTCAAGAAAACACAGGTGGCTGTTTCCAAGCATACCGTGGTCTCCCAGCTTTATCCAGTGCACATTTGCACCGGATTGCCGAAGGTAGTCGATGGTGGCACCGTCATAGGCCGCATGACCGCTCGCTTCGGCTGTCACCACAAAGTGTGGAAACTGACGGAGGTGGATGGGTCTGCGCCGCCGCGGGTCCTCTTCCTCGTCCTGCAGCTGCTCTCCAGCAGGCGAAGAACTGTGGTCGTTGCTGTCCATAAAGGTGGACGCGATGCCGCTCTGTTCTTGTCCATCCTGGCTGCCATCCTGCTTCTTTTTGCTCTTCTGCTCGTCCTGCTTATCCTCGCTCTTCTCCTGCTCGTCTGCTGCCTAGGCATCGGAGTTTGAGGGAGAGGACGGCGACGGAACGTCTGCCAGCTCCGAGGACATGGGAATGTCGGATAGACCGTACCGCAGCTTGGCTGGCACGTGGTTCGGCTGGCTGGGGAGGATACGTCCCTGTTCATCTATGCTGTCTCCAAACGGCGGCCCGTCGGGTTCGACCGCCACGACGCACGCCACCAGATGAGGCACCAGGTCGGCTGCCAGCCACGCCACCGTCGCGCCCGTGCCCTGGCCGAGGAGGATGGCGGCAGGCTGGCGAAGCCAGCGCAGAACGGCAACGACAGCGCTCTGGGCAATACGCTGGCGAGTCTCGCGGTCTGCCACCGATGGGCACAGCCCGGCGCAGTACGCAGCAAAGTGTGGATCGCTGTCCCGGCGTCCGGTTCCGGGCCATTTCTTGAGGATCATTGTCGGCGACCATGAAGGATGGTCGTCGCTGTCGGCGGAGTCGTCTTTGTGGCCGCCGGCGAGTTCAGCTTCAATGAGCGTGATATCGGGGGATTGGAGGGCGGGAGAGAAAAGTGTGTCGTCACCGAATTGATAGCACGACGACCGCCCGAATGGCGGCATGTCGAAGAGGACAACTTCGTAGCCCAACAAGAGAAATTCAGCAGCCCAGCCCTGGCAGCCGTCGGGCTTGGTAACCCACACCTGGAAGGAGCGGTCAGCGACGCAGAACAAGGGCAAAATATAGTCAAAAGTAGCTTACGCTGGACGTGTGGTTTTCGCCCTGGATACAAACGATGGGTGTCGGATACAATTGACGCTGAGGCGTCAATCTCTCGGCCATGATACGGCCTCGCTTTTTCTTTCCAGCGACTCCAAACTCGCAGTTCACGTAAACTGCCGTGCGCAAATGCCAGGGTTGGGTTGTCTTGCTTAGGTCGTGGGCTGGTTTGGACTCGTCCTCGGAAGACTGGTCGAATACGCTGGGGGTCGACAATACATCCATAGCCGAAGTCGATAAGGACGACATTTTCGGAAATTCAGGGTAATATTAAAGGCGTGTAGGAAGAAGGAAGAAAAAAAGAAAGAAGAAAAGAAGAAAAGAAGAAGAAAAGAAGAAAAGAAGAAGAAAAGAAGAAGAAAAAAAAAAGCAAAGACAGAAGTCCTTGAATGCGGGTGTGAAGGCTCACGAAACAACAGAGATGTTGTTTTATTCGCTTCGCTACGAGAAGGAAGAAAAAAAACCAGAAAAAAATTATAAGAAAAAAAAGTCAACAAATTAGTCGTCTGTAAGCGACCCAGCACTGTGTGTCTTACGGCGTAAGCGGTCAAGGTACGTACGTGCCTGAGCTTCAGATGACCTACGGACGAGTATGCTGTGTCGGTGCATGTCCCAGCAAAAAACGCGTCGCAGGAGGGAAAGCTGGGTAGGTATTGTAGGGCACGGATAGTAAAAAAGAGAGAGAGATCTACTGAGAAAAAAAGAAAAAAAAAACCAGCAAGATGTACCGTGGCGATGGCGAGAAACGGCCACCGCACAGTGAATGCCGCGGCCACAGCTGACCTACAGGGGGTTACCGCATGCAGAAGGAGCAGCACGGAGCTCTCGACAAAGCCGTTTGCTCCTCACTGTTCTTTGCCGTCAAGCGCCGGCTTACACGATGTCGTTGCTTACACGTGACCGAAAAAAAAAACAGCCGCAGGGACCCTGCCTTTCCCTTTCTAGGACGGGCAAATACGAGGATTTTAAAGCTCCTGCAGAGCAATAGCGTCCAGGACGACTACTGTGGTGGCTGGCAATTGCTCCCCTTGCTGTTGGCCCCCCCCGGTCGCTCCCTCCTCGCGGGACACTCGCGCTTTCCCCATTCGGAGGCTGGCGCCACCGACCCCTGTCGCTCCCAGCCTCCCGGGGAAGGAGCCACCGCCGTCGTTTCCGTTTCGGGACCGCACCGCTCACCACCACACCGCTCTACCGCGTTTGTCTTCTTTTGTTTTTTTTGGTGAATTTTTTTACTTGTGCAACGTTCGAATGTTTTACGCGTCGAGCCAACTGCAGCGCATTTTCTGTCAAAACAAAGCCCATGGTCCGTCCACGCACAGACGACAGGGTGTGTGTGCTAGCGCGTGTTAGTGTCCGTGCACGCCTCAGGCACTAGCGGCTCCGTTTATGGGTCTGCCCCCCCCTGGTCCTGCTGTTCGAGGAGGCTGGCATCGAGACGAGGGGGCCCCCTGAGAGGGGTAAAAAAAGCGGAAAAAAAGAGAAGAAAAAAACCTCGTCGACGCCCACACCAACCCCCTGTAGAGAGCCCTGGCCAGCTGCTTCATGATGACTGTTCCCAGCCTCTCGGTGGGTGCGTTGCCAGGATGGCTTCTGCTATTTCTCCCCGCGGGTCGCTCTTCATGCAGCCAACTTTATTCTAGAGCTTCAACCTATTTATTCTTTTCTCCTCCACTTACTTACCTTTGATGATCATCGGCCTCTTGTTTTTGATACGCCAACAGATCGACGTCGAACAGTCCATCTTCGTTGACGGCGGCCGGGACTATGGATGCAGATGCTTCTGGCGATTTTGAAAAGCAGGCCAACTGGCCCCTGGCTTCAGAAACTCACGAGGATCGGAATCTCAGCGCACTTCTCAGCTTTGGAATCATGCCAGCCGGCGTGATGGCGGCTCCGACATTCAACGCCGAGGACCCGGAGGGCATCGCAAACCTCGCGGCGGCGTCCAACGACGGCCAGCACTTCAAGGACGATCTTGCCCGTGAGGCGGGCACGGTGACGCCCGGCGTCGACGACACGCCGTACATCCTGTACGCGCTCGATGCCCTGACGGGCGATGTCACGTCCTCGTCGTCGACAGCAGATGGCAACAACCCCCACAACAGCTTCCCGTACCGGTACGTCCCAGACGAGGGCCTGGGCTACTACCGGCCACGGTCAGTCCCCCGAGCCGGCGCGAGCATTGGCACGACAGCCATCAAGATGCCGGCCTCAGCTCCGTCGCCCGTTCTGGGGAGCCCGCGCTTTTCGCTGGAGCGCAGTAGCAGCCAACCCCGGCGAGACCAGCCTCCGTCACCAGGCCACGAGCCGCCGCGAACAAGCACCAACACGGCCAACACGGCCAACACTACCTCCTCTTTTTCTACACTGGTGCACTCTGACGCGCCACCGCTGCGCACGTCGCTGCCGTCCAGCCGGCTGCCGGCCAACCACCTCAAAGACTCGTGGATCTACCTGGATCTCGACACGTACGCGCCCCAGGCCGGCCTGGTGTTCCCGTCGCCGACGTTCAAGCCGGCCATTCTGCGCACAGCGCCCGCAGCCGCGCTCCTGGTGCTGTGTCTGCTGATGACGGCAGCCATCCTTTTCAGCACTGTGTACTCTTCCAAGCACGACGGGCTCGTGGGCTTCGGCGGGAGCATCTACGGCGGCCAGTTTTTCCTGTTCCGCGTCCTGCCGCAGCTGGTCTCGGCCGGGCTTCTGCTGTACGCGCAGGCCATGGCCGTTGCCGCCTTCCGCATTTTCCCCTTCTCGCGCATGGAGGGCTTCGAGAACGCCTATCCCGAGGACCGCAACGGCGCCCTCTTTGAGGATCTGTACCCGCGCACGTTTCTCTGGCCCCAGGTGGCGCGCAGCATGCCGTGGCGGCTGTGGCTGCCGCTCGTGCTGCTGTGGCTGATGAACTTGACCGTGCCGCTGCAGAGCGCGCTCTTCACGGTCGTGCGCGTCGACGGCCACTGGCGCTGGGCGGCTACGCAGGGCGTGGCCTGGACGCTGGTGGCGCTGTATCTCGTGTTTGCGGTGGCGGTCGGCGCGCTCTGGGCGTACTGGCACGGCCGGGCGACGGGCCTGATCTGGGACCCACGGTCGCTCGCGGATCTGATTGTGCTGGCGTCCAACAGCAACACGATGGCCGACTATGCCGGGACGGAGCTGCTGGCGACGCGCGACGAGCTGCGACAGGCGCTGCGGCACCGGGCCGTCGACAAGATCGGCTACTGGACGTGGCGCGACGGGCGGTCGAGCGGCCTATGGCACGGGATCGGGACCGACATGCTGGACGAGGCGTGGGTCGAGCGCCGGGGGAGCGCCGACACTGACGCGGAGCTGGGCCTGTCCCCGGGCCTGTCCCCGCACACGGAGAGTGTGCGCTACCGCTACCTGCCGTGGTGCCTGCGCGGCACCGTGCTGGTGTGCACGACCGTGACGGCGTTTGTGCTGCTGCTGGTGCTGTTTGTCGTCTCGTTCACGCCGACGACCGGCATCCAAGCGGGCTTCCGGCCACGGGTGCCGACGACGGCGACGACGGCGACGACGGCGAAGGGCGGCTTTTCGGCAGCCAATTTCCTGTACAGCTTCTTGCCGGCGCTGCTGGGCCAGGTGCTGTACCTGGTCTTCCTCGGCTGGGACCAGGCGCTGCGCGTGCTGCAGCCGTGGGCGGAGCTGGCCAAGCACGCAGGTGGCGCGCAGCCCGAGGCGTCGATCCTGGCCGACTACGCGGCGTGCCTGCCGCTGCAGAGCACGTGGCACGCGGTGCGCAACCGGCACGGGCGCGTGGCGGCGGTGTCGGCGATGGCGACGGTGTTTGCGTTTTTGCCGGCGCTGGCGGGCGGGCTCTTCATGGCGATGACGGTGGCAGGGACCGGGACCGGGGCCGGGGCCGGGGCCGGGGCGTCGAAGAACGTGCGCATGCTCCCGAACATGGGCCTGTACGGCGTGGTGCTGGCGCTGCTGGTGCTGTATGTGGTGAGCCTGGTGTGCCTGGTGCCGGAGCGGCGCGCGTTCCGGCTGCCGCACGCGGTGACGAGCCTCGGGGAGGTGCTCAGCTTCTGCGCCAACGCCGACCTGCTGGGCGAGCCGGCCTTCAAGAACGTGCACGACCGCGGGACGCTGCTGGACCAGCTGGGGCTGCGGTCGGCGGCGACGGACCGGTCGCGGTGGATCCTGGCCAGCGGCACGTCGGGCGACGACCGGCGGCTGGGGATCCGGCGCGTGCGGCGGTACACGGAGCTGACGAACCGGCCGAGTGCGCGGCGAGCAGCCTGTCACCCTGTGCACGTTTCTGTATGAGTGTCATGATGTGCGCTGTTGCTCTGTGTGACGAAAAGTGTTTTTGGATTTCTGGGATGCATTGCGAGGTGTTTGGTTTTGGGCATTTTTGGGACATTTGGGAACATTGGGACAGTGGGGAGGTCATGGAAACAGGCTATTGGGACATAGAGCGGTTGGACAGCCTCCAGGACAGGCTACGGCGCATGATTTGAGGATTTCAACGGCTGGATATGATTTCTGTTGCGGTCTGGGTGGAGTTGGTTCTGGCCGGTGCGACGTCACGCCACAGATGTGTTGGCAACGCCCGCATCGTTGTGCCAATCTATTGTTGTTTGTCACATCCAGGTCGATCAGACGCAGACACCGGTCAGCTGGCTGAGCGAGAGAGTTTTTTTTTTTTTTTTTTCCGGCAAGACAGCCCTTCTGACGCAGCTGCGCGGCAATACGACCTGCAGCCGGCCGTGGCCCCCCTTGTTCCTTGCTTGCGGGTGCAGCCGCCACGACTCGAGTGACCCAGTGGCAGGCCCTCGACCTGTACTTCCACGAACACCGTTACGAACCAACACCCCCCCTCCTCCTCCCCCCCCCCCGTCTCCAAGCAATGCGACCCTCCACGGCAGGATGCGGGTTTTGCGGCGTCTGATTTGCCAGTTGGGACACCTGTGATCGCGCCCTATTCTCCCGGTGCCGTGCAGATACGTGGCATTTGAAGCAAGGGAGGTGAGAGAGGAGGCCCTGTTGGGTTGAAGTCCGGTCTCTGGTATACCTGGCGGCGAGAACATCTTTCTCGGCCTCGTCGCGACTCTTCTCGTTCAACACAGCACCATGAAGACACCCGCAGGCACGATTACGCCCCTGGAGCCGGTCAACTGCCTTGGGCCGGCCGTCGCCCCCCCGGCCGTCGCCCCCCCGGCCGTCGCCCCCCCGGCCTCGGAATCGCTCGCCATGCTCCAGGATATGAGCGACGGCATGGTCTTTGTGCCGTCGGAGCGCAGCACCGTCTCGTGCGGCACCGTGTGTGTCGACCCGCGCGCCGACCGCGTGCTGATCCTGTACAACCGGCGGCTGGACATCTGGCAGCTGCCCAAGGGCCGCAAGAACATCAACGAGGGCCTGCCGGCGGCCGCGCTGCGCGAGACGTACGAGGAGACCGGCGTGCGCGCGCGGCTGCTGCCGCTGCGGGTGCGGACGCGGTCGACGCCGGGGTCTCTGATTCCGGCCGGGCCAGGCGCTGCGGAGGCGGAGGCGGAGGCGGAGGCGGAGGTGGACGCCGACGCAGACGACCCCAAATTGTGCTACCCCCCCAACAACGAACACATTGGCGTCGTGCAGTACCCCGACCTGCAGGCGGCCACGCCCGACACGGTCAAGACGGTCTTTTTCTTTGCGGCCGCGGCGGACTCGACGGCGCCCCTGGGGCCGGGCGCGCAGGAGGCACACGAGGACCTGCAGGCGGCGTGGGTGGACTTTGGCGAGGCGGACCGGCGGCTGCGGTTCGGGCCAGAGAAGGAGGCCATGTGGAAGGTGAAGCGGGACATGGGGGCGACGGGCCTCTAAAAAAAAAAAATTTTCTTCTTTTTTCTTTTCTCCCTTTTCCTTTCTTTTCTTTTTTTTGGGGAGGGGGCGTCGAAAAAACCCCCCCTATTCCGTCAACGCGGCAATCTCCGTCGACGTCAGCCCCAGCAGGTACAGCAGGTCCAGCAGCGAGTCCGTGTTGAGCCGGGCGTCGGCCTCGAGCTGCAGGACGGGCTTGGCGTGCCAGGCGACGCCGAGGCCGGCGGCGCCGAGCATGAGCAGGTCGTTTGCGCCGTCGCCGACGGCGACGGTCTGGCGCAGGTCGACGTGCTCGGCGGCGGCGATGTCGAGGAGCAGCTCGCGCTTGCGCTCGCGGCCGACGATGCGGCCGGCGACGTCGCCGGTCAGGCGGCCGTCGGGGCCGACGACGACGTCGTTGGCGTGGGCGTGGTCGATGCCCAGCTGGGCGGCCAGCCAGGCGGTGACGGGCTGGAAGCCGCCGCTGAGCACGGCCGTCCTGGCGCCCAGGCGGCGCAGGGCGCGCAGCAGCGCCGGCACGCCGGCCGTGACGTCGAGCCGCGCCCGCAGCGCGTCGAACAGGTCCGCGTCCAGCCCCGCCAGCAGGCGGACGCGCGCGCGGAAGGCCGCGTCAAACGGCAGCGCGCCCTGCATCGCGCGGCGCGTCAGGTCGGCCACGCGCGCGGCCACCGCGGGCGTCACCGCCTCGGCCAGCAGGTCGATCACCTCCTGCCGGATCAGCGTGCTGTCCATGTCAAACACCACCAGCCGCGGGTGCCGCCGCCACACCGTGTCCGCCTGCAGCGCCACCTCCACGCCCCATTCGCGCTCGAACCGGTACAGCTGCTCGTGCCGCCGCAGGTCCGCCAGCGCCAGCGCCGGCGCCGGGCCCAGCACCACCTCCACCACCCGTGGCTGCGCCGCCGCGTCCAGGTGCCGGTGGCTCGCCTGTAGGTTGGAGCCGTAGCCGCTGGCAACGGTGGCCGTCGCCGTGGCAGCGGTGGCGGCCGCGCCCGCTGACCCAGGACTGCCGGGACGCGCTGTGCAGCTGTCGCCGTCCTCGCTCGTCAGCCGCCGGTGCGGAAACGTCGACATCAGGTGCAGAAACGCCGCAATGCACATCGGGCTCACGTACGCCCCGTACAGCCCGTCGCGCGGCGGCTCCGCATCCGCCGCCGGCAGCTCCAGCGGAAAAGCCGCCGGCTCCGCTGTCGGCGCCAGGTTTCCGGGCAGTCCGCCGCCGCTGCCACCGGCAGCAGACGCTGTAGTGGCCGCCTTGCCCGCCTTGCCCGCATCCCCCCCCCCGGTAGGCCGCCCCCGGTAGAAAATGGTGGCAATCAGCCGGTCGCCCGGCCCCGCCACCCCCGGCATCGGCGTGCAGTTCACGTGGATCAGGTCGTGCACCACGCCGCTGTTCAGCACCACGGGCGGCGTTCGCGGGTCCGGCACGCCACTGTACTGCTGTGCCAGGCCGGGCTTGGGCGACGCGGTCGTTGCCGCGGCCGCGGCCGCCGACGACACATCGTCCGCACCATCCTCGACCACCTCGTCGATGCCGTAGTGGCTGGCCGGCCGCGGCGGCTTGTCCGTTTCCTTTCCTGCCTCCTCTTTGTGGCGCCGGTTCTGCGGCAGCTCCAGCGAAAAGCTGGCGCGCGACACCAGCGGCGCCCTGCTCGGCGTCGACATGCTGACGAGAGGGGGACCAGTGACGAGAAAGCAGGAGAGCAGCTGCAGAGAATGCTGTGGTGGACGTCACGGTGTGTCTGGAGAAAGAACCTCGTCGACGATGCAACCTTTTTTGGGGCCGTTGGAGCCGCTGTCCTATTTACACGCTAAACCTATTAGGGAAATAAGGCTGGCATTGGGGACAAGAGTCCTCGGAAGACACGGCAACATACTGTAATGCTTCCTGACTTTCCCATCTTCTTGTCCTCCTCTTGTGTTAGTCTACTCGTGCAGTGAGTGAGTGAGGGGTCTCTGGCATCCAGGTTCAAAGCAGCATGGCAGTCTGGTCGGTAAGAAATTCCAAGGAGAACGGCACAGACCGGCCTCATAGCCCTGCATCTTTGCCTCAGAATACTCTGTAAGATAAAAGATACGAAGCAGGCTCGAACGCACAACCAAAGACCCCTTTGCTTCTGTGTCGTCCAGACGCGTGCAGTAGACGCTTTTGCACAGGATCTTACGCCGTCACACACCCGAACACACCCGTTTTATGTCACGTGCTCGTCAAACAGTACAGTCACGTGAAACCGGGTCTTGGCGATTCTTGGCGGCAGAGATCGCCCCGAAAAGGCCTAGCGCAGATGTCGTGATTGCAGTTTTTTTCATTTTCCCCATTTTGTGCCGGCCCAGCGCGATGGCGCAATGAGCCGCCCCTGCGTTGGGAATGGCGCAAAGCCGTGTGCAGGGCAGTACTGCACGGTCTTTCGCCGCACAAAGCACGCAAAAAGGACAGTGCGGGATGTTCATGCACACGGCTATTGTTATTCTTGCCCCGGATGTCGTCTTCTCTAAGTCGACTGCCGCCCCGTCGCGAGCAGAAGGGAACGGGCATGGACGACAGCACGGACGTCAGACCCCGAAGGCAGGGGAGGCAGAGAAAAGATACGGAAGACGGAAGACGGAGAGACGGAAGAGAAGGACGAAAAAAACAAAAGAACCCGAAAAAAAACGATTTCGGCCGGGGGGGGGGGGGCGTTGTTGACGGGCTCTCGATCCGGGGGAGGGAGGCGAGAGTGATTTCCGGGCTGCAGCACGCAAGACCCAAAAGAACCGCTTACGACAGCCGCCGACGGCCGTCGGCGTCTCGTCGGGGAACCAGAAGGAAGCCTATCCGGGGGGAGGATCTGCTTTTTGATTTTCAATCCAGAGTTTTTCTTTTCTGTTGCTCTTTTTTAATCTCGTCTTCAATTCCTGCCTTCCTCTCTTGACTGTTGTTCCTCCTTTACGAGTGTTCTACTGTCTCTCTCTTTTACCGATTCCCGTCTTAGACGCTCTCATCCCCCTCCTTCTCGTTCCTCCCCCTCCCCCATGGCTGTCGAGATCACACAGACGCCCGGCTACATGCTGGACGCCTCTTCCAAGAAGCCGCAGGCCGACGACGCCGCCTCGGTCGAGTCGGGCTATGGCTCGGCGCCGCCGTCGGCCGCTGCGTCGACGGCCCGCCTGCCGCGCGTGACGCTGACGCCGGAGCACCTGCGTCACCTCAACAAGCAGCTGGAGACGATGGAGCCCATCGACATCCTGCGCTTTGCCAAGATCATGTTCCCGAACCTGTACCAGACGACGGCCTTTGGCCTGACGGGGCTGGTCACCATCGACCTGCTGTCGCGGCTGGACGAGGAGGCGCAGGCGGCGCAGCAGAAGCTGGCCCAGGAGGAGGCCGGCGCGTCCGGCGTGTCCAGCGTCTCCGCCGCCCGCCACAGCGTCGACCTCATCTTCCTCGACACGCTGTACCACTTCCCCGAGACGTACGACCTGGTCGAGCGCGTGCGCGCGCGCTACGCCGGCATCACGATCCACACGTTCCGGCCCGACGGGTTCGACTCGGCCGCGGCCTTTGAGGCCACGTACGGCCGCCTGTACGAGCAGGCCGAGGACATGTACGACTACCTGGCCAAGGTCGAGCCGCAGGAGCGCGCGTACGACCGGCTCGAGGTCACCGCCGTGCTCACCGGCCGGCGGCGCTCGCAGGGCGGCCAGCGCGGCGACCTGGACATCATCGAGGTCGACGACGAGCGCGGCCTCTACAAGATCAACCCGCTCGCCAACTGGTCGTTCGGCCAGGTCCAGGCATACGTGCGCGCGCACAACGTGCCCTACAACGTGCTGCTCGACCGCGGCTACAAGTCCGTCGGCGACTGGCACTCCACCAGCCCCGTCGCCGCCGGCGAGGACGAGCGCGCCGGCCGCTGGAAGGGCCGCGACAAGACCGAGTGCGGCATCCACAACAAGCAGTCCCGGTACGCCCAGTTCCTGGCCGAGGCCGCCGAGGCCGCCGCCGCCGCAGCAGCAGCAGCCAAGCCGGACGCCCAGCCGGCGGCGGCAGAAGCAGCTGCGGCCGCCGCGGTGGTCGCGGCCGCCATGTAATGAGTTTGATGGAGGGCGGTGTTTTTTTTTTCTTTTTTTCTTGAAGCTGCATTGGGCTGGCGTTCGGAGGGGGTGTCGGGTTTTTGACTGGTCTTTTCTTTTTCTTCGTAAAAGGCGTCGCATGGATGAATGTAATGAAAACATAAACCTTTCCGAGATCGTGCTTGTGACGAGATGTGTTTCTTGTGTCTTGCCCTGCTTGCCCGGCTTGCCTGCCTTGCCTTGCTTCTTCGGCTCCTGACTTCGTGATCTTACGTAATCACACGTGCGCAAAATCGAAACTTGCCCAACGGCACCCGCGATCAGGAGGACATCCGAACGAACCGCTCGCTGTCGTCCTTTCCGGTTTGTCTTGACTATGGCCACATCCGCCACAGCCGCCGCCGCCAAGTCGGACGAGGACCGCTACTTCAGCACGAACCCGCCGCCCAAGGACCTGGCCGCGCACGCGGCCCTGGTCGAGGCCTTTGTCGACCGCCAGGCCCGCGCCGGCCGCCGCGTCGTGCTGGTCACGTCCGGTGGCACCACGGTTCCGCTCGAGAAGCAGACGGTGCGGTTTATCGACAACTTCTCTGCCGGCACGCGCGGCGCCACGAGCGCCGAGTACTTCCTGGACCACGCCGCGGCCGACTACGCCGTCATCTTCCTGCACCGCCAGTTCAGCCTGCAGCCGTACACGCGGCACTACTCGCACGCCTCGCGCAGCTTCCTGGACTTCCTCGAGGAGGACGCTGCCGGCACGGGCGTGCGCGCACGCGATGCCGACGCCGCCGCCATGCTCGACGTGCTGCGGCGGCACCGGGCGGCGCAGGACCGGCTGCTGGCGCTGCCGTTTGTGACCATCACCGACTATCTGTTTGAGCTGCGGGCCATCAGCCGGACAATGCACCGGCTGGGGCCGCACGGGCTGCTGTACCTGGCGGCGGCCGTGTCAGACTTTTTCCTGCCGGTGCGTGACGAGGTAGAGGAGGAGGAGGAGGAGGAGGATGACGACGACGACGACGACGATGAGGACGTCGAGGATGACGACGACGACGACAAAGGATAGCAGACATCAGAGAAAGTCACCAGCTAACTCCCACCAGCCCGAACGCATGGCCGAGCACAAGATCCAGAGCACCGACATCAGCAGCCTCACCAAGGGCAAAGACGAAGACGAGGAGGAATACGACAACTTTGACTCGTACGTCCGCTTCCTACGCCCTGGCCCGTCCTCCTGCCGAGCTCCCCAAAAGTCCCCCGCTCCAAACGGCTGGTGATCGACCTCGACCCCGTCCCCAAGTTCCTCAAGAACCTCGTCGACGACTGGTCCCCGCAGAGCATGATGATCTCGTTCAAGCTCGAGACCGACCCGGTCCTGCTGATCGCCAAGGCCAAGGGCGCCCTCGACCGCTACCAGCACCACCTCGTCATCGGCAACATCCTGGCCACGCGCAAGCAGGAGGTCGTCTTTGTCACGCCGCACGCCGTCGACTGGGTGCGCCTCGCGCCCGCCGCCGCCGCCGCCAACGTCGAGATCGAGAGCCAGATCGTGCCCAAGGTCGTCGCCCTGCACGACGCGCACATCCGCCTGCACGAGAAGGCGGCAGCGCGGTAGGCAGTCGACCCTCTCTCCTCATGCTGTATGCTGTGTGTGTATTATGCTCGATAGACAAAAAAAAGGACGATTGAATATCCAAGCTCTACTGCGCCTTTTTCGTCTTCGCCACCACGGCCCCCCCGCCCGGCGGCGGCGCCCGCAGCGCGCAAAACACCAGCACGCCCACCGCCGCCATGCCGCCGGCGCCCGCGCCGTACGCCACCGCGCGTCCCGCCCACCAGTACACGCTCGTGAACAGCAGCGGGCCCAGCCCGCGCCCGACCTGCCCCCACGACCGCAGCACGCCCAGCTTGCCGCCGCGCTCGCCGGCGGCCGCCTCGAAGCTGCTGAGCGCGTTCAGGCCCGTCACCACCGTGGCCGACGTCGTCGCCAGGCAGGCCGCCGCCGCGTACAGCCCGCCCACCGACGTCAGCCGGCCCAGCAGCACAAAGGCCGCCAGGCAGGCCACGACGCCCACGCGCACGCCCACCAGCGGCGGCAACCGGCGCGTCACGCCGCCCTGCAGCACCGACGCCACGAGCCCGACAAAGCTCAGCAGCCGGCCGTTCTGCGCGGCGCCGTACCCAAACAGGTCGTACGTCATAAACGGCAGCGAGAACTCCATGCCCGAGAAGATGAGCAGAAAGGCAAAGTGCACGGCGTTGAGCAGGCCGTGGCCGTTGGTGCGGTGGACCGGCGGCAGCTGCTGTGGCTGCTGCTGCTGCTGCTGCTGCTCGCTGGCCTCGGGCGCGGCGGCTGGCCTGCTCTCCTTGGTCTCGGCGGTCCTGGCCGTCTGCGCCGGCCGCGTCTCCGGCAGCGCCACGTACAGGTACACCGTCTCGGTGACGATCAGCGCCAGCGAGACGCCGGCCGCAGCCGCAAACGGGTTTGCGCGGATCGCCGACAGCGTGCTGAGCCAGGCGCCCAGGGCGGGCCCGACGGTAAAGGCCACGGAGAAGCAGGCGCCGACGAGCGCCATGGTGGCGCCGCGGCTGGCGTCGTCCGACACGTCGGCCGCCATGGCCATGGCCAGCTGCACGTTGCCCTCGGACAGGCCGCCGACGACGCGCGACAGCAGAAAGGTGCGGAAGTCGACGGCGCCGACCCAGAGCAGCACTGACAGGACGTTGCCGGCCATGCTGGCCAGCAGCGCGGTGCGGCGGCCGTGGCGATCCGACAGCCGGCCGATGACGGGCGACGCCACCGCCTGCAGCAGGCTGAACAGGCTGCCCAGCGCGCCGCCGAGCAGCACAATGTCGTAGCGCGAGTCGATCGGCCGCGCAAAGGACGCCTTGTATGCGTGCAGGTAGGCCAGCACCGTGGCCAGCAGCGTCGGCCGCCGGGTCGCCGCGGCGGCGGCCGAGCCCTCCAGGGGGGCCTCGGCGTTGCGGTAGAACTCGAGCAGGCTGGGGAAGAGGGGGAGGATGAAGGTGAAGGAGATCTGGGGGTTAGACCGGGGCCATCCATATTCAACAAGCAGGGGGGGAACTAACCAGGTCCAGCAACAGCGAAAAAACAAGGACCTTTAGCACTCGCCGTCGCAACGCGGCATCGACAGGAGCGGCCATCCCGAGCGCCGGCACTGGGCAGAGCAGAGAAGGAGGAAGTGGAGAAGGCGAGCGATGCAGATCAGCTCCAGGCTGGTCGGTCGTGGCAATGGTCGGGGTGGTGGGATGCTTGTTGGTGACGGTGTTCCGAATCGAGGGAGACGTCACGGCGTTACCCCTGACTTTTTTTTGTGTTAGTGTCGTATGTGGGGCGTGTGACAGGTGCGATTGCCGCTGTTGCCACTGTGCCTGCCGCTGTTGCCGCTGTGCCTGCCGCTGTTGCCGCTGTGCCTGCCGCTGTAATATGGCCGCCTGCCAAGGCCCCTGAAACAAGTAAATGTGCGTTTTTGCTGGAAGCGCTAGAACCAAGTCCTGTAACGCCCGTAAAGCCTGTAAAACCGGCAAAGCCGTCGCCTGTAAAAAAATATCACCTCGCCCGCATCGCCGCCAGCAACGCCAGCGCCGCCACCACGTACAGCCCGGCCGTAAACACAATCAGCCCCCAGTACTGCCCGCCCGTCGCCGTCAGGATGTGCCCGGCCACGGGCACGCCCATCAGCGTCCCAAACGACACGACCGTGTAGCACGTTGCGTAGTAGCGGCCGTACTGCGCCGTCGCGCACAGCTGGCCGACGCACACGGGCATCAGGTTGATGTTGCAGCCGCTGGTGAAGCCGAAGAGCAGCGCGTAGACGACAATGGCCGCAATGGCCGCCGCGTTGCCGTCGCCGCCTGTCTGCGGCCCCGTGCGCGTGGTGTCCACCAACGAGCTGGGCAGCCACACGCCCAGCAGCGACACTATGGCCAGGACGACGGCCAGTATGTTGGCATGGAAGGGCCCGATGCGGTCGGCGTACCAGCCCGGCAGCACGCGGCCGACGACCGAGGCCGCGTTGAGGATGGCCACCAGGCGCAGCGCAAACGCGGTCGAGAAGCCACGCTCGACCGCGTACGCCGCGATGTACGTCAGCGGCACGAACAGGGCAAACTCGACAAAGAAAATGCCGGCCGTCGCCAGCGCAAACGCCCGGTTGCGGAAGATGCGCGCGCTCGGGTACGCGCTGGCGGCCGGGTCCGGCGGCAGCCGCGCCCGGATCAGCACGTTGGCCAAGACGACCAGCACGAGGCACACCAGCGCCAGCACGCGCGTGGCCCAGGCCCAGCCCACGCGCACAAACAGGCTCTGCATCATGAGCGGGATTACAATGCCGCCGATGCCGCCGCCCGTCGTGGCGATGCCGGAGGCGAAGCCGCGGCGGGCACGGAAGAAGTGGGCGACGGCAGCAATGGACGGCGTGAACAGCAGGGCCGAGCCGGTGCCGTTGACCAGGCCGAAGACGACGATGAAATGCGCGAGGGCTGCTTGTCAGCGGGACGACGAACGACATTGAAAGGAGAAAAACGAAAACAAAACCCACAACGACAGAACCCGAGACCAACCAGGCTGGCCACGGCGCAAAGCGAGCCGGCAAAGACCAGCACGCGCGGCCCGTACTTGTCAAACACGGGGCCGATGAAGACGCCCACAAAGAAGCACATGAACGCATTGAGCGAGAAGACCCAGCCGATGCTGCCGGCGCTCTCGTGCGCCAGCTGGTTCGCCGCCACGTACTCCTGGAAGACCGCGTAGCTGTTGATCAGGCCAAACGTCGGGAACAAGGCGCACCACGCGCCCAGCACGACGAGCCAGGCCTGCAGCCCGCCCTCGGGGTGGCCCTCCGGGTCCTCCTCGGGCCCGGGCTGCTGCTCGGCGGCGGCGGCGGCGGTGGCGGTGCCGGCCGGGTCGTCTCGCGGTGGCAACGCCGGCCTCGCGTGGACGTGCTCGGCTCTGGCCTTAGCAGCAGCCACGTCGTCCAGCCCCAGCGAACCGTCCGTCTCCTGGGCGCTGCTGCGCGGGCTGTGCACGCTGTGCACGCTGTGCACGCTGTGGGCGGCGTCCTGCAGCACGGCGAGCTCATGGCTGCTGCGCGGACTCTTGTTCATCGTCGTCCGTGTCCGTCCACTGGCTCCATGGACGGGCCAAGCAGCTGCCGCACCGCCGTACGCGTGATATGGATCTGGCGGCGAAACGATGCAGAGTGCGTGAACGGTAGGCGATGGTGGGATGGGGATGGAAGGAATACGAGTACGATGGTCAGGGGAGAGAGATGCAAAACAAAAAAAAACCCCAAAAAAAAAGAACAACTGCGAGTACCAGTAGCTGCGCTCGGCCACGGCTAGCCCTCGGCCGGTTGCGCCTGCCCTTTCGCCCGCCGGCCTTAACTTGGAAAACGGAAGGCGCAATAGAGCCGGGGAAAGAGCTAGTTTATTTTCCAGGACCGGAATTTTTTTTTTTTTAATATATATATATATATTTTTTTGGCGCGCTAGGATCACGATGCCGGCCCGATGCAACTCCAATAGGCAAAGTATTACGATGCTTTTTGACCAATACGACCAATACGAACAGTGGCTTCCTGCAGCTATCTGGCTCGTCGCTCTCGGCTTTCGGCGATGAGCCGCAAACGTCCTGGCAGTGGATCGGTCTGCCGGGCCGTGTCGTGTCCGTCGTGTCCGTCCTTTCCCGGCCACCATTGCCGGCCCGGGAAGAAGAGCCCGGATGAAAGGCCGAGCCGCAAAGTCCAGGGGGGCCGTCTGCCGCAGAAATCGGGATTCTGCGCTCATCCGTCGTCCTCGTCCTCGTCCTCCGGGTCCACGTCTTCCAGGGTGGCCTGGTGGCGGCTGGGGAGGGTGGCTTCTTGCGCGCTGCTCTTGCTGGCGTCGCCGGTCGTCGCTGTTGTTTCTGCCGGCGCAGCGGCTCCCGTGCTCGTCAGGTAGCCTTCCCGCTCCAGCTGGTCGGCTTCCTCCGGCTCGAGCAGGCGGCTCCCGGCGCCGCGGCTCTTTCCGAGCTTGCGCCGCACCACCGTCGGCATGAACGCCGTCACGGCTTCCTTCTGCAGGTCGCGCAGCACGGGCTTCGCCTCGTAGACCGTCTTGGCCACCACGGGCTTGGCGGGCGCGGGCACTGCTGCTGCAGCGCCCGCACCACCCGCTGCGCCACCCGCTGCGCCACCCGCTGTGCCACCCGCTGCCACGCCGCCCCGGCCACTCCCGCTGCCACCGCCCAGGGGCTCCGCATTCGCACTGCTTCCGTGCTGCCCGTGTCCCTGCCCGTCGCCGCCGCCACCGCCTCCCGCGTGCCGCGCCCGTGCCCGCGCCCGCCGCTTCTCGTACCATGCATCCAGCACCGCCTTGGGGATCGGCGGCGGCGTGTCGCGCGGCATCGGGATCCGCCGCACGTCCTCGGGCACGTCGTCCCCGCCGCTGTCGCTGCTCTCGTCGTCTCGCCGCCGCTTCCGGTCCCACTGGCCACCGCCACTGCTACGACCGCCGCCGCCGCCGCCGCCGCCGCCACCGCGTCCGCCATCACCCCCTAAAGCCGGGGCCCGGTCGCCGAGCGCATCGCGCGCCTTGAGCACGGCCTTGAGCTCCTTCTCAAGCCCCTCGAGCACCTGCTCCTCGTGCTGCGTGAGCTTGCCACCGCTCTCGGGGATGGCCTTGAGGTCGTCCACCTGCTTGCGGATGCGGTCCGGGTTCTTCTTCGCCAGGCGCTCGTTGCGCGCCGCGGCCACGTCGGCCTTGCCTGGGAATGTTAGCGGGGCAAGACAGGTGGCGTTCAAATTCGACCCTTCAGCACTCACCCTTCTTGATCGCCTTGGCCTTGTCCGCCTTGCGCTGGGCCTGCACCGGGTTGTAGTTGCGTTCTTTCGCCATGCTGGCGACGATGACCGTGACGAGGATCGAATTGCTGCATGCGTCCGTATGCACCTAGGCGGGCTTGATCAAAATCACGTGTCTATGCGTCTAATCACGTGTTAACAATCACGTGGTAAAGATTGTAAGATAAGACACCGCTTCGTAAGATACAGGGCTAGCGCGCACACTTTGCACGAAAAAATTCCCTAAAAAAAATTACAGCCCTATCGTCCCCTGTTGAAGGCGCTCGACGACGCTTTTCACGACCCCGTCACAACCACTCGCCAACCGAACCGCCGTCAAGCAAATCTGTTCAAACCGCAAACATGGGCAAAGTTCACGGCTCGCTCGCTCGTGCCGGCAAAGGTGAAATTTTTTTTTTTTTGTGACGCGGCAGTCTCCAGATCGATTTTTTTGGAGATTTCGCGATCCGCATGGCTCTTATATAGGCGACAGATTGTACTGACACGCTTTTTTTTTTTTTTTTTTTTCCCCTACAGTCAAGTCGCAGACTCCTGTAAGCAGAATCTTTTCACTGGAATAATACGATCATACGTGGTTCTGCCTGGTTCTCTTTCGGCGCAGCGGGCAAAGGAGGGCGGGGGAGCCCAGAGACGAGAAGACGAGAAAGGAGAAAGGATTTCGAGCAACACGGAGGAAGAACATTTGGCCTGGCTTTTGGTCTGCGAGATGCACGCCACCGAACGACAACAGCCGGGGTGGTTTCGACGGAACGGCTCGCTACGAGAGGGCATTCTTGGGAGCTGCGACGCGCAAACAACGGCCAGGCCAAATGTTCGCTCGGAGGACGGGGGGGCGTTCTTTCTCGTTTCTCGACTCTGGCGGCAGCCGAAAGATGCAGGAGATCAGGAGATCAGGAGATCAGGAGATCAGGCGATCAGGCGACCAGGCAGGACCAACAGCTCAAGACGCAGCACATACTGACGATGGGAACAGAAAGTCGAGAAGCAGGAGTCGAAGAAGTCGCCCAAGGGCCGTGCCAAGAAGCGGTTGACTTACATCCGGCGATTCGTCAACGTCACGCTGACCGGCGGCAAGCGCAAGGTAAGCCGGGCAGACAAAAGCGCAACCACCGGGCAAGGCGCCACGGCTAACCCTC
>PCDN01000001.1:3071133-3085609 GCA_002778105.1 Ceratocystiopsis brevicomis
GGGGGGGGGAGAGGAGGAGTTCGACGAGACGAGAAAATCAGCCGCTACACAAAGGACTACAGGCGGTGTTGGGCTGGCGGACTCGGTAGTGGGCTGGAGGCGGTAGGCGGAGGGTGAATTTTTTTTCTTCGTTCGGGGCAGCTTCAGCGCACACAACTCGGAATTTTTACTGGTTCTGGGGCGGTCTCCACGGAAGCACCATTCGTGCCCCACCCACTGCCCCGCATGGTTTGTCATCTGTGGCTGTGCGCCAGGATGTGGGATGATGTGGCGCATGAACACGACAAGAACGTGCGCGCAACAAGAAGACGACGACAGCACGTCAAGAAGCAGTTCGCCAACCATCGCTGAGAAGAGTAGACCAAGGAGAGAAAAGAACAGTATATGCCGTGGTGTCCCCGTGACCGTGAGCTTCGTGCCGTCCCGATCCGATGCGTAGAGTAAGATAACAGAGAAGAAAAGGAGAGAATAGAAAAAGAAAAAAGAAAAAACGACCGCGCCGGAAAACGCTACCGTATTGGCGACTCTGTCTCCGGCTCTGGCGGCAGCCCGGCCTCCTTGCGCATCGCCGCGCGCTGGGCCTTGGCTTCCGCGGCCAGCCGTGCCGTCTCGCCGCGCTGGGCCGCGCGCGCGGCCTCGGCTTCTTCTTTCTGGACGGCCCAGACTGGTGTGTGTGTGGCAGGTCAGAAGGGGAGAAACGATAGCAAATAGCACACGAATTGGAGGGCGAATGCTTGGGAAGAACAACATACTCGGCTTGCTGCTCTCCGACTGGCGCTTGAGGTTCAGCAACCACACATTGAACGCCTCTAGGCGCTCATCGCGGCCCTCAAGACTGCGCTTCTGCAGCTCTGGGTTGTACCGCTTGAACAGCTCCTCGTCCGTGGGCATGACGTAGACGGTCAGCATGGGGCCGCCGACGATCATGAGCGCGCCGCTGGGAGGGAGGTTAGCAGAGTGTGCAACAGACAGCGCAAAGGCGGGAGAGAACCTACGCGGCAAGCATCTTGGCCCACAGCCTGTAGTTTGGCGGTTTTGCGGGCGGCATGGTGGGCGTGGACGGGAGGAGCAGAACCGGTGGTGGTGCGTGCGGTCGCAGGTTGGGTCTCTTTTCGGTGGTGTGCGATTAGTCATCCTTTCCAAACGGTTCAGGCGGCGAAACTGCAGGGCGGTGATTGGCGCAAAGCGCCCACAGCGAGGAACACACGCCCACGACGACGGGGTCCTACGACGTTGCAGGTGCGTCAAACGTGGTGGTCTTCTGCGCGAGGGTGCTATTTTTAACCGTGCATTGCATGCCTGTTGTTTTCCGCAGGAGGGGGCTCGCCTTGCTTTGTTTGCGTCGTTCGCTCTCGCTTTCGAGCCGACTTCCCTTTCCCCTTTCCAGAGTCTCGTTGTTCTCGTCTCCCTGTTCTAGGGCCCCCTAGAGTAAGATACGCCCGGGACGGGCAGGGACCCGAGCAACGGGTCCTTTGTCTTCACCCCGCCGACGACGCCTGGCACCTGATAGCATGGTTGTTTCGATGCGTCTGATGTTGTCCTACGTAGCAAAAAGTGCTCCTCGTATTGATACAGTGGGTAGGCATCAACGCTGAAATTTAAATGAATGCATGAAACTCAACCCTCTTCAACAAAAGTACTTGTGTCTGGTATACAAAGTCTCTACTCACATGGTTAAATAGCCCTCCTTCTTCTTCTCTACAGATTATACAGCTGAATATTCTGTATAAATTTGCTTTTTTTTATTTTTTTTATTTTACACGTGTCAGGGTTAAAAAAAAGAGAAGAGAACAAAAGCCGTTTTTTTATTATTAGCGGTATTTTTATGCTAGGTCACGTACCTGATTTAGGCCCTTTTTACCCCGTAAGGCAACCGCCACCATCAAAAGTAACCGCCTCCGGGACCTCGTATTCAGGGGCAGCAGTTGACGTACCCACCGTTTTTCCATGTTTGGCCGGCGCTTCTCGCGTGTTCTCTTGCCATGACATCCGCTCTTTCCAGTTTTCACCCTTTTCGCTCTTTTTTTTTTTCTGTTTCCCCATGACTACGTAATCCCCCCTTTCGTCTTTTCTTTCGTCTTTTCTGTCGTCTTTTCTTTCATTCATATCTCACCTCTTGTCTCTCGCTCAACGTTTTTGTTTTATCCTTTGCGGTCTCTCGTTTCGATCGTCTGTCGTTTATCTATCGCCGTCTTATCCACCCTTTTCGAAAGACGACGATCGCTGGCGATTGTGTTCGTTTCTGTGGTCGACTCGACTTTCTGTCTTTCTTTTTTAGTCTTTTTTTCTTCTCTTTTTCCGATATCGACATCTTCCTCCCATCATGCACTCCCAACGCTACGTCCAGCTGCTCCTCGTGGCGCTGTCGTTCCTCGCCGCCGCCGACGCCCATGCAGCCGAGCCCAGGTTGGGGGTGGTCCGGCGAGACGACGACGACGACGACGCCGCCGCCACCGCCGCCGCCTCCGCCGCCAACGCCGCCTCCGCCGCCTCCTCGGCTTCGTTGCCAGAGGCCATCATACCGACGTCGCTTGAAGCCGCGTTGACGCCGTCGAGCACGGAACCGACCTCTGCCGCTCCGACCTCGTCAAAGACCGAGTCCTCCGCACCCGCTCCGACCTCATCCGACACATCGACCACGAGCGCGCCGCCGTCGACGGAAGCCACCAGCACACCGCCCACGTCGTCGCCGACGCCGACGCCGGCGCCAGAGTCTACGTCGGCGCCGACATCGACGCATAGCACGTCGACGCCGGCGTCGACAAAGAACGACGACACGTCGGCAGCGACGACGGTACAGTCGACGCTGACGACGACAAGTCCTCATAAGACGGCGCCCGCGACGGCGGGGGCCGCGACGCCGGTGCCGACGCAGATGTCGACCAGCACGTACTTGACGACGATCACGGCGTCGGACGGATCCAAGACGGCGGTGAAAACGGCCGCCGTGGTGACGCCGACGGCGAGCCTGGCGTCGGGTAGCAGCAGCAGCAGCAACGGCAGCACGTCGGGCATGTCGAAGCAGACGCGCAACACGATCATCGGCGTGGTGGTGGGCGTGGGCGGCGCCGTCATCCTGGGCGTGATCGCTCTGGTGGCGTGGCGGATCTGGGGCCGCAGGAAGCACGACGACGACGAGCCGGACGAGCTGATGGGGTACGGGGCGACCGTGGGCACGAGCGCAATGGAGAAGCCGGACGGCCCGGCGACGATGGCGGGCACGCCCGGCCAGTCACCGTTCCAGAGCACGCTGGAGAGCTACCACACGCCGCAGCCAGTGAACCCGGCGTCGAATTTCTAGGCGCACGATGGCACCTTTCCTCCCTCGTCTTGTCCTCTCTTGGTTTTTCCTCCCCCCCCCTCCTTTCTCTGCATACTACGCATACGGCCGCGGCCCTGGGACGCCGCCTGCACTCCTGTCTTTTTTTCTGCTCTTCCTCCTTGTCCATAATGTACCGCTATACAGCTTAGACCGTGTTTTCCCATATAGATGGGTTTCTTTGTTTCCTTGTTGTCGTTTTGGGTATCGGCAACACAATCCACTACTTTTTTGGTGCACCAGTCCATTGGCGGCGGGACTCTCCCTGTTTTTGATTTGCGTGCCTTTCTCTTGTTTTGTCGTTTCAGAACCGTTTCAGGCGCACCGCACCCCCCCCTCCCCTTCTCCGCGCACGACAGCGTTTCTGAAGAGACGAAGGGTGCCAGACGGGGGAGGTCCGTCCGCGGTGGACCAGTAGTTGCTTATTTCTTGGATTTGGATTTCTTGGATTTCTTGGATTTCTTGGATTTCTTGGATTTCTTGGATTTCTTGGATTTCTTGCACGTTCTCTTGCTTTCTTGAACTCCCCCAACACGCCCGCCGCCATGCCCCCCCTCTCGTCCGTCCTCTGGGCCACCGCGTGGTGCGCCGTCCTGGCCTCGGCCGCCGCCGTGGCCGGCACCGATGCGGCGTCGAGTTTTCTGCAGACCCGCTATGCCGAGCGGCCTGTCCGCGGGCTGCACCGGGTCGATGTCGGCAACGCCAGTTTTCTCGCAGGGACACTGGCGCCGCGCGCGGCCGGCACCCCCAACCTGCAGCCGTTCACGGGCGCCGTGGCGGGCGTGGCCGCGCCGGCGGTGGCCCAGTCCAACGACGCCACGCGGCCGTTCGCCGTGGCGGGCGACACGTTTGACGACTTTGCCTCGGCCGGCGGCCGGTCGTGCGACAACCAGCACAACGCGTGCGCCGACGCGGTCAACAGCCAGAAGCCGGCCGGCGTGCACGTCAGCGACTGCGACACGCAGAACAGTAGGTGCTCCCTTCCGCCCGTCCGGCAAACAGGCACCCTCTCTGACCCTGATCCCAGCCCAGTGCAAGGCCGCCGTGGCCTCGGCGACGCAGACGGCGTTTACGGAGCTGGTGACCTCGACCGACGAGTTGGACATTTTCTGCGACTTGTAGGGGCGGGCAGAGAAGGCGTTGGTGGCTGGCCGCCGGGCGTTTTGGGTTTGGATCGGGTCCTCTACGTGTACTCGTAGTGCATGCAGAGTTGAATGACTGATTTCTTTCTTATGGAACCCTGTTTTCCGCTATACCGCTTATACGAGCGGCGTTCGCTGGCAATCTGAGAGAAAAAATCAGGAACGAATGGACATCCCGGCAAAATACAGCAGTGCGCCTCCCGATCAATGCCCTCGGTTTCCCGCCCCATCGTCGCTATGCAGACTCGAGTCGTGACAAGGAAAGAGACGAAAGAGAGAAAAAAAAAAGGAAAAACAAGGAAAACCCAAAAGAAGAGCGGAGAGGACAAAAAACGCAATTAATGGATTATGGGCAATCTCGAAACCCGAGATGGGGACAAGGGGTATCGCTTTTGCAGTGCCAGTCTGTGTGAAAAAGGAAAGGAAAAACAAAGGAAATAGGAAAGAAAAAAGAAAAAAAAAAGAGTATGGGGACGACCTCTCTTCTCTCACTCGTCGAAGAAGCCCGCGTCGTCAAACTCTTCCACGTTCGCGTCCGAGTCGTAGCCGCTCGTCCGCGCCATGGGCGGCGTCACCGGCTGTGCCGGCTGCGGTGCCTGCTGCTGGCCGCGGCTGGCCCGTCGTCCCAGCGGCGGCGGCGGCGTCGTCATGCGACCGCGGCGGCGGCCGCCCCCGCCCGGCAGGCCCTTGCTGTTGGCGGTGAACCGCCGGCCCGTGCTGGAAAACGCCGTCGGCTGCTCGTCGTCTTCGTCGTCGTCCTCCTCTTCCTGGTCGTCCGTCTGGTCCGCATCGGCTGCGTCGGCCGCCCGGCCAAAGCTCGGCTGCTGCCGCGTCGGCGGAGTCTGCCGCAGGCTCGACGTCGGCGGCGTCATCAGCCCCGACAGGAAACTGCTGTCGCCGTTGGCTGCCGCTGTTGGCGCCGTGGGCGCCGTTGCCGCCGCTGCCGTAGCCGACGACGACATACGGCCACCGGCCCGCGACGAGATGGACGAAGCAGCTGCCCGCCCACCGGCCCGCGACGACGACACCGACACGCTGGACGCCACCCGCGCCCGCGACGGGGTCCCGCCGGCTCGTCGAGACGCCGGCGAGGCTGTAGCAGCAGCCCCCGCCCCCGCCGGCGCCGGCGACGACAGCAGCGCGCCCGACAGACTGCCAAACGCGCCGGCCACGTTGCCCATGGTCGAGGACGCGTTCGAGTCGCGCGCCTTGCGCCAGTTGCCCCAGGCGGCCGCCAGCGGGCCCACGGCCTGGGCCACGCGCGGCGACGCGGCGTCGCGCAGGCTGGCCGCCAGCGCCGGCAGCTTGACGGCCGACCCGCCGTTCATCGCGCGCTCGCGCTCCTGCTCCTCCATCTGCAGGTTCGCCTGCAGCCGGATCACGGCGTCGCGCACCCGGTCCGGGTCGTGGTCGGCGCGGCCCAGCGCCGTGATGATGTCCTTGAGGTCGGCGTGCCGCACCGCCAGCAGCTCGCGCAGCCAGATGATCTCGTCGTCGCGCTTGTTGATCTTGCTCTCTGCGTCCGGGTCCACCTGCGCCAGCTGGCTCGCCAGCTCCTCGCTGCGCTCCACCTGCTGCTGCAGCTGCTCCTGCAGCACCTGGATCGTCTCCCGGAGCGCCTGCGGCGAGATCTTCTCGGGGAGGCCCAGGTGGTGGGCCGTCGTCGTCGTCGTCGCCATCGTCGGCTTTGCCTCGCCACGCGCCGCCAGTCCGTCCGCACCACCACCACCACTGCCCGTGCCCGTCGTGGCCTTGGCTGCTGCCGCCGCCGCCGCCGCTGCTGCCGCCGCCTCCCGCGCAATCTCCAGCTTCTCCTCCAGGTGCGCCACCCGCTCCTGCAGCTGCTCCGCCCGCGCCGACGAGATGCTGAGCCGCTCCAGCAGGTTCGCCTCCGCGCGCTGGCCGTCCTCCGTTGCGTGGCGCAGTTGCCGCGCGTACCGCGCCTCCAGGTCCTCCACCGCCGCCTCGTGCCGCCGCTCGGCTGCCTCCACCGCCGTCCGCTTCGTCGTCTCGGCCTCCTCCAGCAGCATCTCCAGCCGCGCCCGCGACGTGTCCGCCTCCAGCCGCACCTGGTCCAGCTGGCTGCGCAGCCGCGCCCCGTGGTCCTCCAGCTCGCCCCGCACCACGTTCACCTGGTGGTTGGCCGCGTCCACGTCCGCCTGCATCGCGTCGCGCGTCCGCTGCACCTCGCGCGCCCCCGACTCGCGCGCCTCGCTGAACTCCGCCTGCGCCCGCGCCGTGCTCTGCTGCAGCCGGTGGTTCTCCGCCCGCAGCTCGCCCACCAGCCCGTTCAGCCGCGTGCACTCCGTCACCGCGTGCATCGCCTGCCGCTCGCCGCTCTCCAGCCGCTCCAGCTCCTTCTCCAGCCGCTCCCGCGTCTTCGCCTCCGCCTGCAGCCGCGCCTCCAGCACCTCCTGCCGCGCTACCAGCCCCCGCTCCCGCTGCATCCGGTGCGCGCTCTCCTCCGCCACGTCGCGCGCCGCCCGCGCCATGTCCTCCTGCAGCGACACAAACTTGCTGCGCCACGTGTCCCGCAGCCGCTCGTTCTCCTCCAGCTGCGTCCCCAGCGTGTCCATCACCCGCCGCACGTGCTTCAGCTCCGTCGTCGTCTGCACCAGGTCGCTGCTGTGCCGCTGCGACGCCTCCAGCGCCGCCTCCGCCTCTGCCCGCCAGTGCTGCACCTCCAGCGTCCTCTCGCGCAGATCCGTCTCTGTCGTCGCCATCTTCTCGCGCAGCCGCGTCTCTTCTTCCGACCCGAACCGCAGCAGCCGCTGCACCTCCGCCACCTGGTCTTCGGCCGTCCGCCGCTCCGCTAGCTCCGCTGCCGTCTTGTCCTCCTGCTCCCGCAGCCGGCTCTCCAGGTCGGCCACGCGCTGGTCGAACGCGAACCGGTTCATAGCATCGATCTCCACCTTGGTCTCGGCCTGCTCCAGCTTGCGCCGCAGCTCCGCCGCCTGGTCCTCCGCCGCACGCCGCACGGCCACCTCGGACTCCGTCTTGGCCTCCGCGGTGTGCAGACGGCCTTCGAGCGCGGCAATGCGCGCCTGCAGCGCCTCCATCTGTGCCTGCTCCTTTTCGCTGTCCGCTGCAGCATCCCGCACCGGTGTCGTCACCGGCGGCATGCGGCGCTCCACCGCGTCCTCCACAATGTTGCGCAGGTCTTCCCCGCGGAAGTCCAGATGCAAGGACTGCCCAAAGTGCTCCTTGATGTCGGCAAGCGACTGCAGAACCGTCGCCACGGCCGCCTCGTCCGCGAGACCGGATGCGGACTGCTGCTGGTGCGCGGCGAGGGCGTCCAAGACGACCGCACGCATCTGCTCCGCGCGGCGGTCGTGGCGCGGGCTCCCGGACCGCGGCCGCATCGGCATCGAGGGCAGTTCGTCGTCCTCGTCGTCGGCATCGCTTTCCTGCATCTCGCCCGAGTTGCTGCGGTAGTTGTGGCGGCTGGCCGGGCTGCTGTGGGACAGGTTTGTCAGAGTGTGCTGGATCTGGGCGAGCGCCTTGTCGAGCGGGTCCAGGCGCGCGGCCAGGATGCCGCCCACAATCTCGTTGACGTGGCCGTCGAAAAAGTTGACGCGCGACTCCAGCTTGAGATGCTCCTCGCCCGCGAAGTCGCCCTCCCACTCGCTGGGCGGCATGCTTCCGCCGCTCGCAGCAGTTTGGCGGCCACGGGGCTCGAAGCTGAAGTCCGCGTCAAAGGACTGCTCGGCACCGAGCGGCTGGTCGGCAAACGCGTCCTCCTCCGGCTGATCAGGGGTAGGCTCGGCCAGAGAAACGGCAGCCTCCGATACTGGCTCGGCCTGCTCCCAAACCGGCGCCTGGCCAAATTTGTTGACGCCCTGGGTCGGGTCGTTTTCGAGCTGGCGCATAATGTCGTCAATCTCTTCGTAGGTCGGCTCGCGCTCGGCGCCCGCCTCGGCGCCCAACGTGGCCTCGCGCTTTGCCGCGGCTACCACCTCGGCCGGCGGCGCAGGAGCCTCATCCTCGACATCGTCCTTGCGCGGAACGGGTGGCGGCGACGATGTCGCCTCGCGCACCGTTGACGACAGACCGGTCGCTTCCTCGTCCACGTCCGCAGCGCGCGCAAAGCGGGAGGCGGCCAGGCCCTTTGGCTTTGGCTTCTCTGTCGCAGGCGGGGGTGGCGGAGGCGGTGGCGAGGAGAACCGAACGTCTGGATCTTGCGAGACCAGGGAGTCGTTCACTGGCTGCTGCTCCTCGTCGGCAGTCTCCGTGGTCGGAAGAACATGCTCTGGACGACCCAGGTCACCGTCGACCAGCAATTCCTGGAAGCTGGCGTTGGGTGCAAACGGCTTCGCCGTGGCCGACAGCGACGCCGAGTGGCCGAAGACGTCCTCGCCGATGGGCCGCGCGCTGTCAAAGGCCGCAATGTCCTTGTCCGACCGGAACTCGAACGGCGTCCAGGGCAGACTGCCGCGCGGCGAATGGTCCGACGCGCTCGTAGTCGTCGGCTCCATAGCGGCGTCTGTCGAGCCCGAAAGCACCGTCGACGTGTTGGTCGTGTCCTCAGCCGCAACAGCGCTCTCGGCCGGGGCCTTTTCTGCCTCCGCAGGCGCTGTCGGGGCGACGTCTTCTTCCGGCTGCTTTTCCGACTCTGCCGGTTTGTCCTCGGTCGCCGCCGCCGCCGCCGCCTCGGCGGCCGGCTCTGGCGTGGGCGTGGCAAACAGAACTTCATCGTTGCCGTCGTCCTTGCCGCCCGCCCGTGCCTTCTTCGAGACCCGCGAGCTGTCGGTGACGCCGCCCTCCCGGTCATACTGCGCATTCTCCTTGTTTTCAGCTGAAGCAGCCTCTGCGGCGGCCGACGTAGGCTGCGGCGAGCGGCGGCTACTAGCCGGACGGACAATGGCCACGGCCTTGGACCGCTTCGCCGGCTTGGTGATCTCGGGCGTGTTAAGGTCGACGCTGCCAAAGACGGAGCTGGTCCGGTTGCCGGCGCCACCGGCAACGCTCTCGCCGGCCGACTGGACAGGGCTCGTAAGCGAGTTGGAGAAGGAGTGCATCGTGGGGTTGAAAGCCGGCGCGTCCGGCCGGAATTTGGGTCCGGAAGCAGAAAAGCTGAAGTCGCTCTGGCCGGGCGAGAAGACGGGCGCAGTTGCTTTGATCTTGGACAACGAGCCGAAGCTCAGCTGACTCGAGTCGGCCGAGACCGGCACGATCGGCGAGAAGCCGCCGAGGCCGCCTGCCGGAAAAGCGGACGGCTGGAACGCGTCGGTGGGCATCGCAAGCGGTGCCGCGGCGCCGTTGCCAAAGAAAAAGGGCCCGTTGCCGCCAAAGGTCGGTTGAAAGGCCGGGGCGCTCGCCGGGTTGAACTTGAACTCGGGAGCGTCGACGTTGAGGTTGGACAGCGATGGCTTGCTCGCGTGGCTCGAGCGCCGCGTACCGCTCGGGGGCTTCCCCGTAAAGGCGTTCACCTCGCTCCACGGGTTGCTCGCCGTAGAGAACGACCGCTGGCCCTGGCCCTGGCCCTGGCCCTGGCTCTCCAGGTCCTGTGCGTCCTGGACCGCAAGCGGTGTGCCGTTGCTGCCAGCACCATTCTGGGCGGCTGCTTCGCCGGCGGGATCGGTGTAGTAGGCGTTCGCCAGCGAATGGCCACGGCTGTGCGGGCGGGGGTGGTGCAACGTCGGGCCGCTGTCGACATCGTCGCGGAAGCGCTGGATCGGCAGGGCCGAGCTGAATTGCACGGACATGCCGCGGTCGTGCTGGGACGGCGCCGATGCGGGTTGCTGCTGCCGGTGGATCGGATTCGCCATGCTGTCCAAGGCGTCGGCCGCCTCCCGTTCTCCGTGAGGGCTGTAGCCGCGGTCGTGCTCAAATTGTGAGCGGAACTGCTCCTCAAGGTGATACTCGGCGTCGTCAATCTCCTTTTGGAAGCTGACACTGCTGTTGTGCTGGACAAAAAGAGGGGGGGGGTTCGAGGCCGGCCGGGCTTGATGAGCTGCAGCAGACGCGCCAACGCCGTGTTGGATGGTCTCCTCGTCGACCTCGCGCAGGTCCTGCAGACGAGGCGAGGCCCGGGCACCAGCCGTTTGCAGCTGTGCGTACTGCATGAGGGGCGGGTACTGCATGGACTGGTGGCGCTGGTGTAGCGGCGGCGTGAAGGCACCGTCGGGGGTAAAAGGTGACGAGGGCGACATGGCCGATGAGAGAGCCGCCAGCGAAGGCGAGGCGCCGCGGGCGAGGCCCTGCTGCAGAAGAAGAGCCTGGGGCGAGAAGGCGTTGGCGTCCGGCTGTTGAGGCGGCATCTGGAAGACGCTGCTGCCGGGCAGAACCGAGATGGACTGGCGCGCGTTGTACCGTGCGCCGACGCCGTAGGGGATGGGCGACGCTGAGGGGCTCTGGGTCGTAGCGGGCGCAAAGGCCGCGGGGAAACCAAAGCCAGCGACGGACGCGGCGTGGCCGTGGTTGCTGGACGTGGATGACGTCGGGATAGGCGGCGAAAAGGGCAGCGGCGGGTAGGCGTTCACCGACGACTGGCGGCTGATGTTGGCGCCGACGACGGACGTGGGCGCCGTCGTGGGCGGTGCGTCGTCGTCGCCAAAGGACACGCCCAGGGCGCGCAGCTTGGCCTCGTTCAGCTCGTCGACATAGTTCCGCCAGGCATTGAGGTCGGGCAGGACCACAGGGTACTTTTGCGCAGCGCGCTCGTGGGCGACGTCTTGCTCGTCCGGCCAGGTCGGTCGGCTCATGGAGCGGCTGGGCAGCGGGGTATCGTTGGCGACGTCCGGGGAGGCGGACAGGTCGAGGTCGAAGCCGCTGACGTCGTAGCCCAGCTCCTCCCAGGAGCGCAGCATGGTGGCCATGGTCTCCTGGGTGAGGGGCATTGGCGGCTTCCCGGGGCGGCCGCGCTGGTCATCGACCGGGAGCAGCACCAGGATGTTCTTGCCCTTCCACGGCAGCTTCTTCTTGACGCGCCGCGGCGTCTTCTTGGGGGAGGCAGTCGCCAGGCTGGACACGGCCAGTTCGCCGAGGGGGTCGAGGCCGAGGGTGCCGCCCATGGACGCCGACGCGCCGTGGCTGGCGGCGCCGGAGTCCGGCCTGCGCAGAGCGAGCAGAGGTTTTGCTGCCGGCGAGCCATTTTCGGCTGGTGTGGATGACTGCGGTGGTGGCAGGACGACCCTGTTGACTTCTACTGTTGTGGAAGAGGTGGCGGCAGGCTCTGCTGCTACGGCGGCCGGGCCGGTGGACGAGAGGGGCGACGCCATGATGGTGGAGCTGGCGGCGGATGTGGTGTTGGCCGTCTTGACCGTCTTGACTGACCTGGTCGTCGGCGGTCTTTGGTTCAGACGACGGACGTCGGCCTCACGGAGCGTCTCGATGCTCAAGGGGATGTTCCGCAGGGGACGGGCACGCCGGCCGTGCCGAGGTGGCTCTGTGGGCTTTACGCGTGGGGTGCGCAGGAGAGGGTCGTCGTCGTTGTTTGCGTCGTTGTTGCCGTTGTCGTCGTCGGGTTGAACGTGTCCGCTCAGCGAAGAGGGCTCACTTCCGCGTTCGTCGTGGTCGTCGCGTTCGTCCTTGTCGCTGCTGTCGCTGAGCCACAGACGGGCTTCCGAACCAAAGTCGCCGGTGGTGTGCTGGCGGATCCAGTCTTCGGTCAGGCGGCGTGCGGGTCGGCGCGCGCGCTTGGCAAGAATGGCGGCAGTGACAAGCGTGGAAGTCGGGGCGCCTGTGTGGAGAGGCGAGGGCAGCGGCTCGTCGTAAAGCGAGCTGCCGTTGTCGTCTTCGTCTGCGTCCAGATCCTCTTCGGGCTCTTCAGGCTCGTCGGGCTCGCCGGGCTCGTCGGGCTTGTCGGGCTCGTCGTCCTCGTTGAGCTCGTCGTCTTCCGGAGCGGGACGAAGAAAGGGGGTGTGGATCTCAAGATGATGCAGAGGCAGGTCCTCGGACAGATCGCTGCTCTGGCTGGAAGCGCCGTGCCGCAGATGGGGGGCGTCCGATTGAAGGTAGGGCGAGCCCCAACTAGCAGTGATGAAGCGGTCGGCGTCTTCCGGGTCAGCGTCGGCGTCGGAGTAGTAGTAGTCGGCTTCGTCGTCGTCGTCGTCGTCGTCGTCAAAGAGCGGCGGGTCCTGCAACAGAGCGCGTACGCGTTCAGGCAGGCGCGGGGCAGGGAGCGCAACGAGAACGGGCGAAGGACCGGCGGAGTCAGCAGTCGAGGCCGTGGACAGAGCCGGGGAGCTCGGGTGGTCCGTAGGCGTCCCAGGTCGAGGGTTGCTGCCGGCCTCGAGCGCAGGAGCACGAGGGGAAGGCAGACGTTCGGGAGGTATTGAAGACGTCGTAAGGCTTGGGGGGGTGGTGGTTAGAAGCAAGGAAGAGGAGGAGGAGCAGCAGAAACGAAACAGCAGATGAGAGGAAAAAAAGCCAAGGCAAACGAAAAATAAGATGGAAGAAAAAGAAAGAAAAAAAAAAGGGGGCGCGCGCGCGGCGGACAGGCCAGACAGAGCGCAGGACGCACCGGAGGACGACAATGTCCAAAGGGCAGAAAGGAAACACGGACAACAGAGAGGCAAGGCAGACAGGGCAACGGAGCGCAAGCAGACGCGGGACGCGAACACACCTCGGGGAGAATCAGCGGCAGACGAAGCAGAAATTCGTCTGCAGCCGAGTCTCGATAGGAGGGATAGGGGTCGATTGGCTATTGCATTAGGGTCGAGGGGAGAAGAGCTCAAGGTCGAGGGCGAGCTGGAAGAGAGAGCCGAAGAATTACGTAGGAGTAAAAAAGAAGGGAGAAAGAAATAAAGAAGTTTAAAAAAAGAAGAAAAAAAGAAAAAGAAAAGAAAAGCAAAAAAAGGAGAACAGAAAGACAGAAAACGGGGCGATCTGCTAAACAGGGGGGGGGGGATACGAAGAAAGAAAGTAAGAAAAAAGAAAAAAAAAGAAAAAAAAGAAAAAAAAGAGGAGTGCGAGGAGGAAAAGCAGATGCACAATGGGACGCGGATCGGAAAAGAGGAACAGGCAGAAGGGCAGGTAAGAAAAGAAAAAAAAGGAGGCCCAAGAGAGAGAGAGAGAGAGAGGATGAAGGGGGGAGACGGGACACCCTGGCCGCTGGACAGAAAGAAGGTCGTGATTGGCGGTGGGGACGGGGGTTGTTTGACAGAGAAAGTGCGTTGTTGGCGGGAAGGAACGAACAACACCTACGCCGTAGCTAGGCACGGAAAGAACGGGGTCGCTAACGACGTGTGTCCACAAACAGCAGGCGCGCCCCGTCGGTCCCGCGCCGGCAGCCTGGGGTTTTTAGAAGGACGCTCTGCTGGTGGGCGCGGCGGACGGGCGGGGGCGCGTCTCGCCTGGTCTCATCTCGTAAGCACACACCCCCCCCAAAAAGCAAAGATCTCGTAAGATACAAAGCTGCTTCATTTCCAATGCACGTGCTTGGTATTGCGTCTCCATAATTTCGTCATCTCCTATCTTCATGCGAGACGCGTCAAACCAGGGCAAAACGCGCTGAAAACGGCTTGCCTCTACGGCGCGACGTCACCGTCATTCAGGCTTCCCATCAAGGTCACATGATCGCTATAGAATTCAACGGAGATCAGGCCCAAATCGCGAAATACGGCACCACCTGGCCCTCTCTGTCTCGGCTTGCCAACGAACGCGCTGTGGGTCGCCGCCTGAAAACAGCGCCCCCCCCCCAACAAACACAGGCTCATTTGCGCGTCGGGCTACTATCCGCGCGCCCCCACCCGCTAGACCCGCCGAAGAGTTGAAAATGGGCCAAGACGCCGAGCAGCCCATCAGTAGTCAAACACCCCCCCAACCCACGGATTCGCCGCCAGCTCGCCCCCCTGCAGCATCAGCTCCAGCTGCCGCAGGTACCCGTCGTTGACCGGCATCGCCGGCAGCAGGCCCGGCGACAGCATCGTGGCCGGCGGCGGCGGCCCCGTCGCGGCCAGGTCGTAGAATGCGGCGGCGGCGGCGGCAGCAGACGCGGCGTGGGAAACAAAATAGTATGCGACTGCACCCTGCGCTGACACGGGTGCTGGTGATTTGATCGCTAACCCGTCTG